>NHNU01000002.1:1613457-1830965 GCA_002785985.1 Microcyclosporella mali | reverse complement strand
TATAGACTAGCTATTAAACTATATTAGGTATATAAACTTTTCTACTATAGTCTTAACTAGCCTATAGGTCTAGGGTACACTAGCCTCTACCTCCTCTTAACTAAGCCCTTACTCCCTCCTAATAGTAACTTCCTCCTAGTATATGCTCTAAGCACTATAGATCACTAGTGCTCTACTAAGAGTAATAATAGTAGATAGCTTTAGTGTGAAACTAGGGCTATCTATCTACCTAGCAGACTCTATGTCTAGCCCTAGTATAGCTACTATACTAAGTAGGCTACTATTAAACTTACTGTTTAGGAGGGTATAATTAAGTATAGAGATCTAGAAGTTAAGTACTACTATATAGAGCTTCTCTTTCTACTCTCTACTCTCCTCTCTAGTAGAGGGCTACTAGGAGATACTAGTATACCTCCTAAGCTCTCTAAAACTCTCTCTCTATATAGATATAAGGATGTAAGCAGGCCTATTCTTCTACTCCTAACTATGCTAGAGATAGTAGAGCATCTTAGTCTAGACGGTATAGTACTTCCTTATTATACCTAGCTTATGTTTGCTATAGAAGGGCCTCTTATTACTAGTAGCTCTAGTCTCCCTCCTATTAATATAGAGTAGAGCACTCCTAGGTACTAGAGTAGGATAGTATACCCTTATTACTTAATATATTACTTTAACAGTTGCTTTATATACCTAAGAGAGGGCCTAGTCTCCTCCTAGAATAATAGTAAGACTCTCCTTTAGCTTACTTCTATTAAAGCTAAGTAGGTAGTTAGCCTAGCTAGTATGTTCTAGCTATAGGTTAGCCTAGCTTCTAATATTAAGTATAGTAACTGTCCTTTCTTCCCTCTTCTACTACCTAGCTTCCTTTATCCTCTATAGTATACTGCTCCTAGTAGTAGCTAGGCTTAGGGCCTGCTATAGTGCTATATTAGGCTATACCTTTATTAACCTCCTCTATCCTAGAAAGAGGTATAGCTGCTAGCAATAATAGCTAGCACTCTACATCTAATTCTAGTTAGGCTACTATCTCTTTCTAAGGCTACCTCCCCTACCTTTGCTACTCTACTACTAATACTACTCCCTACAATACCCTTAGATACTCTTTAGAGAGCTAAGGAGATAGCTATAGCTATTACACTAATAGCAGTTCTCTTATATAGGAATGCCCTTAATTAGTAGGTTATTCTATATAGGGAAGATCACCTCCCCTACTACCTAAGCTAGAGGCTAGAGCTACTAGATACTCTACTAAATTAACCTTCTCTTAGGCAATAATAAGCTAGTATAGTATATCTCTAGGTATGTCTTCACCTAGCTAGGCACTATATAATGCCTATATAAATTATAGAGTAGAATGTAATGCTTCTATATATGTCTAAAGGGTCCTAGGGCAGTATTGCTGCTAGGGGGTGTAGCTATCTTAGGGCTACTGCTTAGTAGGGCTTAGGGTTAGGGTTAAGCTGTCCCCTTAGCTATAGTATAGGAGCACCCCCTTAGCATCTACTACCTAGTACTATATAAGGCTCTAGAGAAAAGGGTGATCTAGCCTAGATGTCTAGCAGTGATCTAGGGCTGTAGGTGCCTAGAGGGAGCTAGAATGCCTAAAGAAACTGCACCCTAGATTGCCAAAGAATCTGACCCTGCTAAGCCTAGTAGTCTGTGCACCCCCACACCCGTGACCTGCAGAAGAGCGTACACTAGCTGACTGCGTTTCCCTGGCTTGTCACAGTCCTCAAGTTAGTACCTGAGCGCTGGGTGGAGTGCGCCGCGCCAGTCTTCCGATCTGTCTTTGCATTTCGCCAGGTAAAGCCGAGCGTGTGATATTATTAGCGTCGCTTCATGCTAATGCGCGCCCAAGGCCCTTGCTACACTGATTGCTACCTCGAGAAAGCGCACATTAGAGGCAAAGCAAGAAAATCGTAGTGGTCGAACTCATGCCGTTGTTTTCGACGAATTGCCACAGAATGATCTCCCAACATCCGAGCTCACGACAGCTCGTCTTCAGGATGAAGCACTTAGTATCGTGGGCGCCGGGTTGGAGTCGACTCGGTGGGCTGCCAGTGTTGCAATCTTCCACATTTTCGATCAGCCGGAGGCTCTTCGACGACTCAAGGAAGAGCTGGAGGCGGTGATCCCGGCCACAGGTCCACTACCAGAGCTAACGGTGCTCGAGAGCCTACCGTGGCTGGCAGCATGCGCGCAAGAGGGTATGTGAATTACGGCTCCGGGAAAGAAGACACACAAGCTAACGCGGTGACGCGAAAGCATTCCGTCTTGGGTACGGCACAGTCTCGCGTTCGCCACGCCTGAGCCATACTCCGCTCGCTTACGGATCGTACATAATACCCGCCGAAACACCAATGAGCTGCGAGACATACAGTATGCACCATAACGAACAGCTGTTCCCTGACAGTTGGTCGTTCCGGCCAGAACGCTGGATCGAAGGCGCGAATGTCAAGCTGTCGCCAGAAGCCGCGCCAACAAATCTATCTCGTTTTATGACCGCTTTTGGTCGTGGATCGCGTATGTGTCTAGGTATGTATGTCGCAGAAGCCGAGCTTTACATAATACTGGCTGCGTTGTTTCGGCGCTTCAACTTCGAACTCTTTGAGACAGACAGAACGGCGGTGCTCTGTGCGAAAACTGCGCTGGGGCCATTGCCTAAAGACGGTGCAAAAGGTGTCCGGGTTAGAGTCTCTTAGAAGCAGGTCAACGAGAGCAGAAGTTTAGACAGGGATGTGTGGACCGTCACAGTTTGTAGGCTTGCTTCAGGTTTGTTCATTCTCAACATTGCTTACGTTACTGTTCCAAAGAGCGCGACTGGACCAAAGTATAAGATCTTCTTCATGAACTTCTGTACGAGCTGTGGTGTAGCTTAAGTAATGCTTTTAATGAGCCCTGACCAAGACACGATACTCAAGAGGGAGGCGGCCGAGACAATGCGACAGTCGAGTACGATCTAGATAGGTCGCGTGTCCATGAATTTCGACTTGAAATTGAATTCGAGAGGTAGAGATGCGTAGACAAGCGTGGAGCACTTGTAGACGAGTACGCACGGACGAAGAGCGGGCGCGCACGGACAAGAGTCGGGCGTGCACGAATGAAAAGCAGGCTCGCGCAAACGTAGGTAAGCAAAGTCCGTGTATCAAAACATGCTCACACATGATATATCTCCGCCAAAACCGAACCGATTTTCACAAAAAGTAGCGTAATCGAAAGCCCGTATCGAGTTCTCCTACGCACCTACGACGCAGCTACGCGCCTGCAGCGCCGCCTGCGCAAACTGCGCTAGAAATTCGAAATTTTCGAAGTTCTTTCTCCTAAAATTCTGGACCCTAAATTGCGGCCTACTTCCCCTTTAGGAAATTCGGATTCTGGTCCCCACGCCCCACGCCCCACACCTAACACCTAACACCCTACACCCTACCTATAAACAACTGCCCCAGAATAGAGATCGATGACCCCTAACCTCTACCGTCGTCCCTAGATATACTAAGTATATAAAACAACGAAACTGCACCGACTTATAAGAAATATATAGTGTTTAGCGTCGAAACGCTAGAAAACAGCTAGCCGAAACGTATTCTTTTCCCTCTAACTAACCTTGTAAACTAATATATCAAAAACGCCCGTTAATCGCTTATTAAAGTAGCTTAGCTCCTCTATAGCGACGAAAAGAAATAAAGCTAAATTCTCGACCTTCTATAAGTATTCCGCGAATTCCTAGAAGAGGGTACCCTACTAAAAACAAGGATAACCTCCGACTCGACAATCGTGTCTAGGATCGAACACCTAGAACTAATAACAAAACGCGCAATTTAACAGTAGATACATAACATACAAAACGTACTAAACAGCTAGACAAAATCACAAAGGACATATACGTTAGTTATAGCAAGTATAGAAAGCATAGACGTAAGTGCGAAAAACATAGACGAAAGCCCCGTACGTATAGACGAAAGCAGCTAAATAATAAACGTCTAGAAACAAAACTAGTTCTAACAGAAACTAAACCTCTTACTCGTTATCGCTATCGAAGATAAGGAAACCTAAATCGACTTATACGCCCTACGAAACGAGATTAATAAAAGAGGTATAGCTCGTAGCTATACTTAGGGCGTCCTAGTAAAAGTAGCGAAGAAATCGATTAAGAACAATCTTATTCTTACCTATACCTCGCTTAAAGTAAAGATATATATTTTAGAACACCTCGATATACTTAAAGAAGCGAAACCGAAAGCGATCGTTACGGATAACTCGTAGTATAAGGTAGTACTCTACGGGATTCTAACTGCCGAGTTTAATAATACCTAAGGCCTAGACCTAGTACGTCAAGAACTAGAGCTATATAATAACCTCAAGATCGTAGGAAACCTAATCTAGCTCTCGAACGAAATAAACAGGGCAATAAAGACTAGTAGCTTAATGCTAATAGCCTTCGAGTCTCTAGTAGACGCAAAACGTGCCCTCTTTACTAGCGTCTATATTAGAGGACGTATAATTCGCGTAGAAAAGGCACGGGACAAACTAAGGACGAACTATAACTAGACAAATAATACCCTAGAAGGATATTAGATATAATAATTAGGATCCTATAAGCGAATATAAACCGTAGCCTATAAGCAACCGAAACAGTCCTAGAAATAGGTATCCGCGAACGTATTACTATAGTTACGATTTAAGAGCCCTAGTTCCTAAGGGAAGACGACAAATAGACGCGACTAATTAGCTATACTAAATATATAACGATAATACTAGCTCACGACCCTAAAACACGCCCTAGGGTAGTTATATACCTTAGTAAACACCTCCTAGTAGGACTCTAAATAAATTCCGAAGAAACAAACGACACCGATTTCTAGATAATTTAAATTCGAGATAGACAAGGATAGACCCTCTAGATCCTTAACGTCTATAACGAACGAAATACCGAAGATAAATATACTCTAGAAAGGACAGTCTATAGATAGACGTTATAAGGTAACGTAGTCCTAGTAGGTAACCTAAACATCCAATATCTAAACTAGGATTAAAATAGAAAGGATATAGGACTTAGAGTAACTGCTCTATTTAACTAGATAGAAGGGAACAACTTCTATATCTAGAATACCTATAGTAAAGGCACCTTCTACTACCTATAAATAGACGTACTAAGCGTACTAGACCTTACGCTTACTAGAGGCACCTACTCTAGATACGATATAAACTAGCGTCTGATCGAGACTAGATTAGATTATAAAGTAGTAGCTATTAAAATCTGCGGAAAAGAGAACAACAAAGGACTAAAGAAACTACTCCGTAAAACCTATAATACGAAATAGGCTAACTAGAAGGCGTTCGCTATTACTATCTAAAGTAAAGCGTAAGAGAGTACACCGATTATTAACGCTCTAATCTAGGCCTATAGATAGAGATCGGACGCGTATAGACTAAACGCGTATACGTATAGACTAAACGCGTACGTATATAGACTAGATATCGACAGGAAAACAGATAACCTACTCGATCTAGCGGCTAAGATCTTCTTAGATCTAATCGTCGAGGCAGTAAACGAAGCGATACCGTAAAAACAGTTAAGCCCGTAATCGAAGAACTAGTAGCACTAAGGGCTAACTACCCTATAGAAAACAATATGCTAAAAACACCGTAAAATACGTAAAAGCCTCTACCTAGCAAGGCTCGCCGAAATTAGAATAACTACGTAGATAGTATAGATAGATAAGAGAGAATACCTCGACGTAAGGAACGCCTACTTCTTAGTAATAAAGTAGGCTAAGACGGAATACTAGAATAGCTTCCTAGAAAAGAACGACCCGAAATCGATCTTTAAGGCTATGTCCTATACTAAGCTAAATATTAGAGCTAATATTCCGATAATACTAGGATAGGAGACCTTCGAGGGAAAATATAACGCCTTTAGGAACATACTCTTCCTTACCCCCCTAGAGGATAATAACGTATTTCTGCGTAAAAACTAGGAGAACTATACTATCGACTAAACATAGGACTAGAAACTAATCAATCTAGAAGAGCTAGGGGCAGCCTATAGTAAATCGAAGATTAAGGGAAAGACACTAGGACTAGATAGTATTACGTAAGAGATAATATCCTACGTATTCTAGGTAATACCTACTCTTTTTATAACAATCTACGGTACTCTCCTCGAAATAGGGCATATCCTACGCTACTAGCGTATAGCGATAGGCGTTATCCTAGCAAAACCTAGGAAACTAGACTATTTAATCCTAAAGGTATATAGGGTTATCTTACTCCTAAACTACCTAGGGAAAGTTAGCGAACGAATCCTAGCGAAACGCCTAAGTAATATAGCCGAGAACGGACACCTACTATATAAAACTTAACTTAGAGGACGTTAAAAGAAGTCGGTAGTAGATACCCTACTCCTCTTAATAGACTAAATCGAATAAGCGAAGAAATAGTAGAAGATCGTATCTATAGTCTTTCTAGATATAAAAGGTACGTTCGACTATGTTTTAAAAGATAAGCTCCTATAGAAAATAAAAGAGCTATAACTCCCCTTTACGATAATATTATAGACGAGATCGTTCCTTAAAAACCGATCCCTACGCCTTACCTTTAACAACTAAATTAAAGAAGAGAAACTAATCTAGATAGGAGTGCTATAAGGTAGCCCAATCTCCCCGATCCTCTTCCTAATCTATATTAGAGACCTCTTCCCCCTACTATAAGACGTAACCTCCCTCTCCTATATTAACGATATTAGCCTTACTACTGTCTCGAATAGTATAAGGGTTAACGTATAGATACTAGAAAGAGAGGTCGCTAGGATTACGGAAATCGGTAAAGTATAAGCTATCGAATTCGACCTAGTAAAGACCGAGCTTATATACTTCTTAAAGAGGAAGGAAGTAGTAATAATAGATATCCGCACCCTAAACAACGACGTTATTATCCCTGCGATAAAGAGCGTCCGCTAGCTAGGAGTCTAGCTTAACGTATATCTACGCTTTAAGGAATATATTTAAATTAGAATAGGAAAGGTAGTATAAGCCTTCTACYAAATAGAAYRACTCGTAAATCTCGAAAGAGGCCTATCTATAAGAGCAGTTTAGAAGCTCTATAACGCGTGTATTACTATAGTCGTAGACTATACTAGTCTAGTCTAGTAGAAAAGCAAAAGATTAATCTAGCTACTTTAAACCCTATAAAATAAAGTAGTAAGGAAGATACTAGAAACGTTCTATATAATACTAAGTATTCCTTATAAAGTTAAAGCGCTATTACTACTAGTAATAATCTAACTTAAAAGATAAGCTATAAAGTACGTAATCCGAATATTAGGCCTAGGAGTAGACTACCTAGTAGCCGAACTACTAAGGAAGACCCCTACCCTAAAGTACTCGCTAAGTAGGAAAGTATAGACGAAATTAACACGATCCGAGGATACTCTCTACCGCTAGAACTAGGTAATAGAGCCCTAAAATAGCTATATACTAAAAGAAGTATAGGTAAAAGTATAGACGAAAGTAAACGTATAGACGAAAGTATAGTAGAGATAGGTCTACTAAGACGAGAAAGTAAAGAAAAGGTCCTAAACCTTAATAAGCTACTTCTACTACTATAACTAAAAAGATAATAGTAAAGAAGGCCTCCTAATTCTCGAAGGTAAACGCCGATATATAAGCGCCTTCTACTTACTCCTATTTAGGTATAGATACCTAAAAAGCTACCTCTACTACTTCGATAAGATACTAAGTAATAAATATAGCTATAGAAGGATTAAGACAATAGACTATCTCCTCTTCTTTTATCTAATCTACCTAGATATACGGATATAAAGCGACCTCTTAATTCTCGAGAAATATAAGAATATACTATAAGACAAAGACAGTAGATAAGTAATCTTAAAGTTTATTAAACTTATAGGAGTTATAACACGTAAATAATATCTTTAAGGACGCGAAGTTATAGACTAAGTATAGACGGAAAATCTACGTACTAACGACTATACTTAACACCTAATACCTAATACCTAATATCTAATACCTAATACCTAATACCTAATACCTAAATACAGAAATTTTATTATTTTATATTTCTTAGAGGAGGATTAGAGAGGGCGTTACTAGGAATAGTCTATCGAAACAAATACGCCTTTCTACTTAGTATAAAAACGCTAAAAGGCCGTGTTATATAGTCGTAGACTTAGATAGTACGTTAATAGAACAAACAAATAAATAAACAAATAAGCTTTAACTAGTATCGCTATACCCTAGTCTTAAGATTTCCTAGGTTTTATACGACGTTAATTAGCCCTTCGATAGAGTAATAGCTCACGATTTCTATAGCGAGAAACTAATTACCTACCTTCGATATAGTATATAGCTAGGTAGCGTCTAATAAAGGGTAGTTAAGGTCGGCTAAGTCTATACCTCTAGAGGGTATAGTAGTATCTATAAGTATAGAGGATGTCTATACTACCTAGCCGCGGTATATCCTATTATATAGGACGAGGCGTAGTAGTTATATAAATAGGAATAGTCTAAGACAATTAGTTACTATATAATACTTACGACCCTATACGCTTAGTAGAGCTAAGGGAAAGGTACTAGTACTAGTATTATTCTAGAGGATATCGAGCTAGGATTCTCTAGTCTTAAAGCTATTAGTAGTAGCTCTAATAGTAGAGAGATCGTCGAGTTAAAGGTATAGGAAATATAGCTTACTAGGCTAGGGATTAGTTATACTCGATAATATATAAATAATAGCGTCGATAGCGTCGCGAGCCTTCCTCTCTAAGTAGGCGGTAAGGTAGACCCGAGCGCCTATATAATAGAGAATATAACTTAGTTCGAGACTAATTCCTAAGGCTTCGCTAGTAACAATAAAGACCTTACTAGCTTAACTTAGGAGGTTCTTCTTAGTAAGTATTAGAGGCGGAGGGAAGAGCTATAACTAGATAATACCTATATTAGTTTCGTAGAGTAATTAGTAGAAGATATAGCCTATCGTTAAAGATAATTAAAGGTTATAAATAAATCCTATTAAGATTATCCTTAGGTATATATACTAAGTAAGTAAATATAACTAACTATAGTAATTAGTATCTTACTCCGCCTATACTATATAAGTAGCTAGTATTCCTCTAAACCCTATAAACACCTTACCTACTATAACTATACGCTTATATACTAATAGTATATAAAAGTTAGGTTATAGTTAGCGAGAACCTTAAAGCCTAGGATTATATATAGTAGGAGGTATATAGGTCCTATAGACTTCGAAGATCCTTAATATATTATCTACTAGTAATATCGTAGCTAAAGTTATTAGTGTTAGTACGGCGACCTAGCTAGATCGAGCTAAGGGCGCCTAGTAGGGATCTTCTAAGAGCCTACTATATACGTTATAGGTAAGCTATAAACGTAGTAAGAGGGTTAAGTATAATTTACTAGCTAAGTACGCTAACGGACGTACTATCTACTATATATACCTCTTTAATATTACTTACCTATTAAGATACTATTTATAAGTATTATAGTACGTATATCTAGCGTAGAGTAGTCGAGCTAAGGGTAAAGGGCTTACTATATAGAGTAACGGGTAAAGAAGAAAGGCTATACTATAGGAAGGATTAGGAGTAGAAGTAAATTAATAACTAGTATAAACCCGCTAGTATACTAATAGAGATAGTAACCCTATATAGAGAAAAGCTCGAGCGTATATAGACGATATAAAGGGGTCTTTGCTAATGATGTAGTGTCTGCTAGCACAAATGCCTTGCTTGGTGGTGGCGGGAGCTCTTAGAAATACATGTCGACGTCTGCAAACCGATCCCGACTGGCCTTCGCACGCTGACTGGCAAGCTCTAAACATCTCATTGGCTGATCGTCTCGTCCCGACCCGTCCGCTGGCCGCGCCTTGTCATCCACCCGATATTTACAACTCAAATTCCACTCAACAATGCGACGCCCTCGCACAGTCTTGGGCCTATCCACAAACACAGTGAGACCCATCCCAATCACGAGTTCCTCGTTTGTCATCACTCACGATCTTGGACTGCACAGCTTCCTCTCGCCATCGTCGTTCGGTGCTCCATACTTCCAGCATGGCACCTGCACTCCTTTTACCCCGACGAACCAGACATGCACTCTGGGCAACCTGGTATCATACTCGATTGATGTGAGGACTGCGCAAGACGTTGCCCACGGCTTTGCGTTTTGCCGCAAGCACAACATCCGGCCCGTCATAAAGAACACGGGACATGAGTAAGTTTTACTGTGAACCCTCCCAAGTTCAATTTGACCAGCAAGATAGTTTCCTGGGCCGATCGACTGGATCCAGTGGACTGGGGTTCTGGACGCGTAACCTGAAATCTATCGAGTATATCGACTTTGAGAACACCCGATATCGCGGCCCATCGATGAAGTTTGGCGCAGGTGTCCAGGCTTGGGAAGCATATCAAGCTGCCACCGACCACGGCGTGCGCGTCATTGGAGGGGACTGCCCGACTGTAGGCATCGCCGGTGGTTTTACCCAAGGCGGAGGCTATGGGCCTCAGAGCTCGACGGACGGCCTCGCTGCGGACAATATACTGGAGTGGGAGATCGTCACGCCAGATGGTCAGCATCTTGTTGCCACCTCGACCCAAAACTCTGATCTCTTCTGGGCACTGAGTGGCGGAGGTCCAGGCAACCTCGGAGTAGTCCTTTCTGTCACTCAGCGCGCATATCCTGATCGACCGCTCGGCGCCGCAAGTCTGAGCGTAATGGCATCAGCCGCTGCCTCGCTGGACGACTTTTGGGCTATCATCCAGCTATGGCATGCTGCGCTGCCCGACCTCGTCGACCAAGGTGCTACCACCGGTTACCTCTTCAATGCTGCGCTATTTGAGGTTCAATACATCAATTTCCCAGACGTCAATTCCACTGCCGACATACACACAGCTCTAGCACCTTTGATAGATGGCTTGCAGACGCGCAACATCAGCTACAGCTTAAACGTCAGTGTGGAAGTCAATTTCAACCAGTTCTTTGGCAAATACATTGGTCTCCCTTATGGCAATGATGCAAGCAATCAGGTCACTGGTAGCCGTCTTATACCTCGAGCAGTAGTCGAGACCGAGAACGATGCCCTGACTTTGACTTTGCGCGAGATATGCAACGATCTGCGATTCACCGTGCTGGCTGTGGGTCTCAACATTGCCGGTATTGGCCCAATATCGGGTGGAAGGAACGCGGTACTACCAGCTTGGCGAAAAACGCTATTGCATCTGATTGTTCGAGGTGAAGGGAATTATACTCTTCCATGGGCAACCAATCTTGAAGCACAAAACATACTGACAAAGTCGCAAATACCCCGACTCGAGGCTCTGACTCCAGGCTCTGGGTCATATATGAATGAAGGTAACTTCGAGCAGGAAGACTGGCAGGAGGTATTCTATGGCGCCAATTATCAGAAGCTGTTACAAGTCAAGCGTCGGTATGATCCAGGTGGCTTGCTGTATGTCACGAAAGGCGTCGCAAGTGAGGACTGGATCGATATGCCCGACGGACGGCTATGTCGGGCACAACCTTGACTTCCGAATACATAGATCAAGATGTTCAGGCGGAAAATGTTCCCTTTCGAAGTCCGTCAGCCATTGTCAGCGACTCAGGATGCTTCTTTATCTATTCCACTATCTTGACGAACAACGGATATGGTGAATGCATCCAACCAGGCCTAGCCTAGGACTCTACGCATGAATTCAACCTGCAGATCCATCAGTCGCGAGAAACCATCACCACTTGGGACGTCCATATGTCCTTTCCCAGGCTCGATGTGCAACGTCTTGGGTCCTTTGAGCGTTTCAAAGTGTCCGACTTGGAGTTGCATAAGAGAAACTTGATCATTCTCCGGTACAACGAACATAATTGGCGTGGGACTGACGTGCTGCCACAGTGCAAATGGCTGCCACATGAATAGGCGGTAGTATGTTTGTACGGTAGTACGATTCTCGAAGGTTGGCGCCACAGTGGCCTTGGCTCCCACCAAGAGTTCGTACTTATCCTTCTCGACACCGACCCCGAAGCCAGCTGGGTTCACACCCTGGGCTGTGAGCATGGGAAGATAGAAAGGCGGGTTGCCAGCGATCTGCGACTCGCGGTCCTTTACACATTTGGCGAGGACCTGTGGCAGCTTTTCTGGCGTATATCCAAGCCGTGTGAGAGGACATACAGCGATTATGGCTTTCGCACGGCGGTCGAGCGCTGCGCTGCACATCGCCACTACGGCTGCAAAAGAGAATCCCCAGAAACAGATCTGGTCCGGGTTGACAGTAGGTTGGCTACTGAGGAAGGTCAATGCATCCGAGTAGTCTTCGACCTGCTGGTACGGATTTATGTCATTTCGAGGTTCGCCCTCGCTAGATCCAGTGGTTCGAGGATCATATGTAAGAGCTGTAAAGCCCGCCTTTTGGAGGTATGTGGCGACATCTGGAACAAACATGTCTTTGGTGCAGTTGAACTATAGCACTGGCGTAAGCAGCGTCAGACGTGACATGCGTTCTTTTGCTTACGCCTGGTGTTATTATCACAGCTGGGCCGCGCTGCCTTGCTGGATACAACGTCCCGCTCAACGCAAGGCCGTCCAGGGTCGCAAATGTAACTTCCGTGCGGCCATCCATTGTGAACCGAGTATTTTGTCGAGGCAGAGAGGAGAATCAGACGAGAATATCGTATACTTCCAGGTCATGCCGGACTTTCGACAAGGCAGATTCGAATTTTCAACTGGTGAGTCGGAGTGAGCGAAGAGCCGAGTCAGACTAATCATCATCGATCCACAAAGCTCGGAAGTGCTTGCTCGAGCATCACATGCTACATCAAGACTCAGGCAAGCAGGCGGCAAGGGTATATGTGACGATCAAGGATCAGACTCATGCGGCAGCCTCGTAGCCTTGCAGCTCCTTGCAGCTGCTTCGGGATCCTTCGAATCCCAACACACCGGTCCAGCAACAAACGAACCAGGCCCCTGTCCTGACTGCATGTGTCGACCCCACGGTTCAGCTGGGCTTGCGGACGGCAGGCACACCTTTTTGTGAGCGGGCCTGAAGCTTGGGAGCGGCTGCGTCAGTGTGCCTCACTGGCTGTGAAAGGATTGTCGAGATCATCACCGCATCGTACACAGCAGAGGGTGTACGCCACTGGTGGAACCTGTCGAACACTGTACTTCCTCACAAGGTTGAATGACTACATAACTTTAGCCATATTGGTGATACATTGTCGCTGTTTGTTACCTGAACGAAATGGCCATCGCCGGGCCCGAGTTTGAGGTTGACGATGTCTCTCCTGCCAGGAATCATTTTCAGGAGCCTATTGCAGTCGTTTCCATGGCATGTCGTTTGCCAGGGCGGAACAATAACAGCCACGAACTATGGGAATTCCTAGCCCGTGGAGGCATAGCTGGTACTGCATGCCCACCTACAAGATTCAACCTGGCTACACACCACGATGGATCTGGCAAACGAATGACGATGCGGTCTCCCGGCGGCATGTTTCTCGAAGACATTGACCCTCGGGATATTGACGCTGCTTTCTTCGGGTTGTCGCGAACCGATGCAACCGCCATGGATCCCCAGCAGAGACAGCTCCTCGAGGTCGTGTACGAAGCATTAGAGAATGCGGGTATCAGTCTCCATGATCTTCGTGGCTCAAGCTTTGGATGTTTTGTAGGCTCGTACGCCAACGGTAATGACCCCTATCGTACGGCACCATGCCTAGGAGCTAATGGCTGTCAGACTACGCAGATATGCAGGCTCGAGACCCAGAAAATAGAGCACCGGGAGTCACCGTTGGTACCGGGAGAGCCATGTTAAGCAATCGAATCAGCCATTTCCTAGACATTCGCGGAACTAGGTATTCGGAGTCTCGATTTGTTCATTGATGGTCGACTGATCTGAGTTTGTAGCATGACTATAGACACTGCTTGCTCGGGGAGCTTGGTGTCTTTAGACGTAGCTTGTCACTACTTGCGCACCAGGGAAATCGACGGTGCTATCGTGGCTGGGTGCAACCTCTACATGAATCCGGAACATACGATGGATCTTGGCACAACGGCAGGGACCTCAAGCCCATCTGGAAAGTGCCATACCTTCGACGCAAAGGCTGATGGTTACATTAAGGCTGAGGGTGTCAATGTCATAATCGTCAAAAGGCAGCAGGATGCAATAAGGGACGGAGATCCCATCAGAGCAGTAATACGAGGATCTGCGTCCAACAGCGACGGCTGGACTCCCGGTATCGCCAGTCCCAATCCCGCAGCCCAGATATCGGCAATACGGCAAGCATATGCCAATGCGCAGATTGACGACTTCTCTCTTACTGGTTATCTGGAAGCACATGGAACGGGGGCACAAGCGGGAGACCCAGTTGAAGTAAGTGCCATTTCGACTGTGTTCGCACCGACACGCCCCAAACGAAGTCCACTGCGGATCGGATCAATCAAAGCCAATATTGGACACTCTGAGCCGGCGTCTGGTTTATCTGGGCTTTTGGAATGCATTTTGAGCCTCGAGACTGGTATGATTCCAGGTAATCCAACGTTTGAGAAACCTAACCCGCAGATCAAGTTCGGGACCAACGGCGTATGGACCTCCAAGTCGATGTCGCCTTGGCCAGACCTACCCATTCGACGAGCGAGTCTGAACAGCTTCGGCTATGGAGGCTCAAATTGTCATGTCATACTCGAGCGCCCTGATCAACGCCATCTTCGACATGCAACTTCATATTTGTCTGACGACGCCGATTTCTTCGCGCCGGATGAGACTGCGAGTCCGCATCTGCTAGTCTTCTCCGCGAACGATAGGTACTCTCTCAACGAGAATATCAGCAGGCTGAGGAGGCATCTGCTCAATCCCGCGGTTTCGGTCAAACTCCCGGATCTGGCCTACGGCACGACGGACACATCATTTCCATCGCGCTTTTGCGCTGGTCAGCAGCGCAGACCTTGGTGGAGTCGAATTATCATATGGTAGGAAGAAGACAGGCTCCGTTCGCGTTGGCTGTATCTTTACCGGCCAGGGCGCTCAATGTCCGTAATGTGCTCCAGGTGTCGCTCGTACTTACTCAATGCTGATGAGTCTGGTGTAGGGCCGCAGATGGGCAAAGGCATTGTAGACACGTTCCCGTGTGCGAGGTTGTCGTTGAAACGGCTGGACGATGCGCTTCAGTCTCTGGAGAGTGCTCCGAGCTGGTCTCTATTGGGTTGGTGACATCATCAAATTTACATGTACCCCTGACTTCGATCAAGACTGACCCTGACGTGAATTCATAAGATGAACTTGTGCAACCGCGGACCGATCAACACCTTCGTCAGCCGGAACTGTCTCAGACTCTGGTCACTGCACTGCAGATTGTACAGGTTCAGCTTCTCAAGTCCTGGCATATCGTGCCAAGTAGCGTCGTTGGCCACTCGTCTGGAGAAGTGGCAGCGGCCTACGCAGCCGACCTCATCACGGAAGATGAAGCCATCAAGATTGCATACTTGCGTGGCAAGGCCAGTCAGGATCCAAAACTACATGTAGCAGGCGTTGGTATGCTCGCCGCTGGCGTAGGTCACGATGAAGCTCGGCAGCTGCTCTGTGGCACTGTGGAGGTCGCCTGCTTCAACAGCCCCGAGAGTGTCACGCTCTCTGGCCTGATCAAGGAACTCGAGCAGATTCGAGATGCCCTACAAGCCAATGGCAAGTTCGCCCGTGTGCTCCGGGTCGACATGGCCTATCACTCATCTCTCATGGAGACTGTCTGCGATGCCTATGAATCGCTGATCCTGGACAACGTTGACGCCAGTGCTCGCCCTCTAAGAGATGTGAAGATGTTCTCGTCGGTCAGTGGCACGGGACTAGACTCCATATGTGGGGCAGCGTATTGGAAAAGCAACATGCGGTCCCCTGTCCAATTCGAAAGTGCCATGCGCGCCATGCTTGCTGACGAACAGGGACCCAACTTCCTCATCGAGCTTGGTCCGAGTGCTGCTCTGGCTGCACCTGTAGCACAGATCAAATCGACCGCAGGGGCGAAGTCAGATGTCGAGTACTGCGTTACTCAACGGCGTGCTGTGGGCAATGCTGACGCTCTGTTTGAGGTTGCCGGTCGTGTCTACGTTGCAGGCGGACAAGTCTCCATCACGAAAGTGAACACAGACTCGACAGCCGACCATCAGCCTCAGCTTGTGGTTGATCTTCCTAATTATTCTTGGAATCACGCTATCAAATTTTGGCACGAGAATGATATGAGCAAAGATTGGCGCTTCCGGCGGTACCCTCATCATGACCTGCTGGGCAGCAAGGTCTCCGAAACATCATGGCAAGCCCCATCTTGGAGAAAGATCTTGCGAGTCGAGGACCTGCCTTGGCTGAAAGATCATAAGGTATATTGTGATTCATCTACGTACGTACTGTTGACATGGCTCCTAATGATTTCTCGCCTAGCTCGGCCCAGAGATTGTATTTCCTGCTGCAGGTTACATTGCCATGGCTATGGAGGCAGTGCAGCAGCTTACAGACTCTTCCGACGACGAGCCTGACGCAATAGCTCAACGAAGCTTCCAATTCCGTCGTGTCATATTTCACAGAGCCATGGTCTTACAGGAAAGTGAAGATAACAAGATTTTGATGACAATGCACTCTCCACTGGAGAGTTTGACGCCGCAGTGGCATGAGTTCCGTGTCAGCTTGCTGCTTAACGATAGCTGGGTTGAAAATTGCACTGGTCGCGTCAAGCTCGAGCACACTCCCAAGAGAGGTAAGTGCCAGACTCTGGTCAATCGAACCGAGACTGACTCTGAAAAGACCATGATGCCAGCAAAGTTCCTGCGTTGCGCCATCCTATGCCAGCTGCCCTGTGGTACAAAGTGATGGCTGAAGCAGGATACACCTTCGGGCCTGCTTTTCAGACATTGTCAATGATCGAGACCAGGCCAAACAGTACTACTAGCAGAGCTTCGATCAATTTGAAAGAGCCGCCTTCTGCGTACGCACAGTCGCACTATGTCATGCACCCAGTGTGCATTGATGGCTGCTTCCAGGCCGCGGCACCATCTCTGTGGCAAGGCAATCGCAGCATCGTTGACACTGTCCTTGTCCCAACTACTATTGACGATTTGACTATCTTGGTTCCAATTGAGCCCGCCAGGTCCGCTATTGCCACCACAAGTCGAAAGTACGTTGGAGTTGGGGTACCAGGACATATAAGCAGTTACAAATCACTGATAAACGTTGTGGATGCGGATACTGGTGCTCACCTTATGAGCGTGAAAGGCTTGCGCTCATCACCTCCCGAGATGGGAAGTGCCACACGAAAGAAGCATCATTATATGCAGATCACTTGGAGACCTGACATCAGACTTGCGAGAAAACATGACGTTCCAATCATCCTGGCAAACACAACGCAAGCTACGTTTGATGGCACCGGGGTCAGGCTGTCCAGTGTTGCCACGCTTCTGGACCTGATCGCTCACAAGAAACCAACATTGCGTGTACTCGAAGTCAACTTATGTCCACCCCTGACCGATCCCTGTTGGACCGAGTTGACCAAAACGAAGAATATACGAGCTGCTTGTTCGTACTACTGCTACGCTTCGAATGATGCAAAGAATATCATCGAGGTTCAAGCAAATCATGAAGGGCGCCAGCATACACATTTCGATCTTCTGGACCATCTGAGCCAGGTTGAAGATCATGGTTCACGACTTCAATCTTTCGACCTACTGATCCTCAGAGCGGTATGTTCCAGGGCAACGTCACTGTGGAGATATCGAGCTGACCTATACCGTAGATGAGTACGGATACCAAATCCGAGAGACTCTTGCGCGAGACCATGTGTCCACTGCTGCGACGTGATGCCTTCATTGTCTATTTGGAAGTCAATGGTATTTATACCACACAAACACGCAGTTCTGCCTGCTGACATTTTTAGCACACGAATCCGATCCTCTGAGGCTCAACGGCTCTCCGATCTGTCACGAGCACGACTCGAACGTAAGATTGTCTAGCCAGCAAATGTCTTGTACGATGGTGTGCTGACTTGGAAAAAGGAACCGCCCGACCCGCGAGCTATACCGACATTTCTGGAGTCACAAGGCAGTCTTGTACAGTCGAACAAAGACACAATACTGGACTCCAACATCAACAGTGCCTCAGTCGTTCTACCGTCGCCGGTCGCCAATATGCGAGCCAACCACCAACGGAGAGTCCGGCTTGTACACCTTTCCCAGACCGTTGATAACATTACAAAATCGTTGGTCAACGTTCTTCAACACTGCGGCTGGCAGATTTCCACCAACTGCGCCCTCGATAGAACACTACCACAGCTCTCAAAACCTGGTCTGATTCTCGTCGTTGACGAGCTACAACACTCTCTGTTCTCAAAAATCTCACCCCAAGACTGGATGGCTCTCCAAACACTACTTAGCAGCTCAAACTCCCGCACTCTTTGGCTTACCACAGGCGGCCAACACGAAGTCAGCGCTCCGGAACAAGCCATGGTCACTGGCATAGCTCGAACTCTCCGTGCGGAAGATCCAAGCCTTGTCCTTGCGACCTTGGACTTGGATCCTCAGCTCGGTGCTAGCTCCTGGTGTGCCGTTGACAACATACTGAAACTACTGGAAAGTCGCAGTCCAATGGATGAGCCTGAGGATATGGAGTATGTGGAGAGGAGCGGGCTTGTATCCGTTGGTCGAATAGGTGTCGATGACGATGCCAACAGTCTAGAAGACCAATACGAGCAAGGACCGGAAGTGGAAGAGCGCGAGCTGCACATGTCGCCCACATGTATAAAATTGCACTGTACACGACTTGGTGCATTGGATTCCTTGACCTGGACAGAGATAGCGACCGAAGAGCTCAAGCTCGAGCGTGACGATTTCCTTGAGGTGGAAATTTACGCAGCAGGACTGAACTTCAAGGTAGGTGTGTCCTTCTCGTTGCGTCCAGCTTCGAAAGCGTTCTGCAACTCTTGCGACTCTCGAAATTCGACTAAACATCCATAGGACGTGGCAGTGTCGTTGGGCATAGTGCCGCAGAACGAACACTTACTAGGACTCGAGGGCGCCGGGGTAGTGAGGCGCGTTGGACCTCGAGCTCATGGCTCCAAGAAAGGTGATCGAGTTGTTGTCTCCAAAGCAGGGACATTCGCAAACAGAGTTCAAGTCAGCACTCAAGGAGTTCACCTCTTGCCTGATTCGATCACTTTCGAGGTCCGTCAATCCCAGGTCGGTCTCGCTTCGACAAGCGCTTAGAATTTTCATAGGCAGCTGCTACGCTCATGTGCGTCTATGGTGTCGTAGTATATGGCCTACTCGAGCTGGCTAATCTACGATCAGGACAGGTTGGTATCACTTCCGTATGGCGGGACCCTACCAGTGCTGACTTTCGTGCAGAGTATTCTCATACATTCAGCAGCCGGTGGTGTCGGTATCGCCGCTCTTCATCTCTGCCAACACTTGGGTGCAGAAATCTTCGCGACCGTCGGAACGGACGAGAAGCGAGCCTATCTGACCGGGACGTGCGCAATTCCGCCTGATCATATCTATTCATCCCGCAGCACACAGTTCGCGACATACATCATGGATCATACCAAAGGGCGCGGCGTAGACGTTGTCTTGAACTCGCTTGCAGGCGATGCTCTTGAGGAGTCGTGGCGTTGCGTGGCAGAAGGTGGCAACATGATCGAAATTGGGAAGAAAGATATCGTTGATCACAAGAGCCTTGCCATGGATGTCTTTGACAGGAATGCTTCATTCCGTGCCATCGATATGTCACATTCGAGCATCACAGACTCGATTCGGGAACGAGTCATTACGCAGATATTCGACTTGCTCGACAACGAAGCCATCATGCCCATCGAGCCGATGAAGGTCTTTGGATTCGACGATATTGCAGCGTCCTTCCGATACATGCGCGGGGGCACTCGCATTGGAAAGATCGTGGTATCAAATGGTCCAGCTGCAAATGTTACAGTGCCGGTAAATCACTCTACTGGCTGGGGAAGACCTAAGCTAAAATGGTCGCAGGTAAAACCACTTCAATCACCTTTCATGCTTCCAGCAGATGGCTCATATCTGATCATCGGAGGACTGAAAGGTTTATGTGGCTCCCTCGCCATGTACATGGCTCGAAAGGGAGCGCAGAATCTGGTAGTCATGTCTAGAAGTGGCTTTGACGATGATAAGTCCCAAGGCATCCTCGAATGCCTGGAGGGTCTCGGGTGCACAGTGGATCTAATTCAAGGCGACGTCGCTGATTATCAAGACGTCAAAAAGTGCTTCCAAGAAGCCCGCTTGCCGATCGTGGGCGTTATCCAGGGGGCTATGGTACTTAGGGTATGTCATGATCCCGCTGCTCAGAGCTGCTTTCCACTGACTGATCGTGTAGGACAGAATCTTCCATTCCATGACGGTGGACGACTTTCACGCAGCTATCAGAGCGAAAGTCACTGGCACATGGAACCTGCACCGTGCTGCCATGGAGTTTGAGCAGGAGCTCTTGTTCTTCACAATGTTGTCCAGCCTATCGGGATTGATTGGCCAGAAATCTCAGGCCAACTATGCAGCCGCAAACACTTTCCTGGACTCTTTCGCACGGTATCGACATTCACTTGGACTGACCGCTTGCGCTGTGAACCTGGGCGTCATTGAAGACGTAGGCTATATCGCAGAACGACCGGATCTGGCAGCTCGTCTGGACAACCAGCTATGGGCCGGCGGAATCAATGAAGCTCAACTTCACAGAATCCTGAGAATGTCCATACTGCGACAGATGACGGTTACTGGTGATGTGTGCTGCCCACAGCTCATCACTGGCATTCCTATCGCTCAGAGCGAATGCTCGGAGCTCATGAGGGATGTTCGTTTCCAAGGCCTTTGCTACGGCGAGGGACAGGAGGGGCTGGCCGGCGAATCAGACAGCAACCGCGAGCTCCAGGCGTTACTGCTCATGGCCAAGAGTAAAGTGGACCAGACTACGCTACTAGAGGCTATTGTCCCTCTGGTGAATCAGCAGATAACGACAAAGTTGGGCTTGCCTGAACCGCTGGAAGCAGGGAAGCCTTTGTCAAGTTATGGTTTGGACTCGCTCGTGACGGTGGAGCTTCGAAACTGGGTCAAAATCGAGCTCAAAGCTGAGATAACGATGCTAGATGTTGTCAAAGCGGAGTCACTGCATGCCTTGTGTCAAAAGATTGTGTCGAAAATGACGGAATAGAGCGGGACCGGCAACGTCACTCGTTGTGTGCTCTCAATTGCATATCTCATAGTCTAGCATTCGTCACTACATAGCATTACGCGCGAAGTCGCGCATACATGTCTCGCTCAAATGCTCGACCAAGTTCGACAGACTTTCCGTCGCCTGGGGGTTGGAGCTGCGATGCGTAGATACCACAAAGTCCTGCTTGACGATCGATGAACCAGTAGACGTTAGGAAGACCACTCCAGACCATTGTGCCTTTAGAGCGCCAGTTTGGTCCTTCCAAGTCCTCAACTATACTCATACCTCCCAAGGCATAGTCCTTCTTGACTCCTGGTGGTAGGAGAGCACCCATTTTCGTATTCATCTCCTCAATGCCGTATATTTGCATGAGCGATTCTGTCGCCTTTGCAGTCAAGACTGGTTGGAAGAGGACATCGTTCCAGTGCGAGTTCAAGAGCTTGCCATCGTCTAAGAGCAAGCTGTACAGAACTTTCATATAGGACGCAGGCGACGTGAAGATGCCCATACCACCCATGGGGACGATGGGATCATGGTACCAATACTTCTCATCGGCATTTCGGACATGTCCATCCTCTCCGCGCTCACTGAGATCGCTGCGTAAAGCGATCAAGTCCGGCCGCTGCTGCAGCTTGAATGTCATATCCGTTATGTCCAAGGGCTTGCAGATGTACTCTTGCATAAAGTCCTCCAGTGGCTTTCCGTTGCGCACGTTCTCGATGAGACGTCCTACCCACTCTAGATTGGGACCGTACGTCCAGCCTTCGCCTGGCTCGTATGCCAGTGGGTAAGTGAATCGGTCTTCGATTCTGTCCCCTGGAGGCTGGAGCGGGAGGCCTTGGTATTTTCGATATTCTGTGAGAAGCGGGACAAGGCCGTCGTAAGATATTCCAGAGCTGTGCGATAGCATATGTCTTTGCTTTGGTCAGTCGGTTGGCATACGATGACCAAATGGGTACAATGAATAAAAGACTTGCCTGAGGGTCAAGGCTTTTTCACGCTTCCGTGTCTGAGGCTTGCCGTCGGCACCAAAGCCTGTCAATATCTCGAAATTGGCGACTTGCGGCAGTAGTGGCGATACGTCGTCGTCGAGGCTCAACAGACCTTGCTGCACACATTGCATGCACATGACAGAAGTGATAAGCTTACTTGCACTGGCAATGCGCATGATCGTACTCGCCGTCATTGGCGGCTTCAACATCGGATCTTTGATAGACCGCACTCCATATGCTTTTGCGTAGTCGACTTTGCCTGTGGTGCCACCTCCATCAGCCATCATATATGTCCGTGCGGTGAGGACGCCTCGGAGAGCACCTACCGTGCTTGTCCTTCGCCAGAAGAACCACGCCTGGAATGTCTCCAGAGGCAACAAGCTGCTGTGCTAGCTTTTCCATTGTATCCAAGAAGTGTGTGTGTGTTGTGAAGGATGACTGGAAGACTGAGTGGTTGGCTGGCTTAGCTGAGGACGTCCAGATGAGCGATAGCCATGAGGCACGGTAGCGGCAAGGAAAGAGAATGGAATGGAAACGGCGATGCATTCAGCTCTCACACCTGCGAGAGCTTCTTGAACAAACGCGTCTGCAAGCGAGCTGCGGCTTACTACTCAGGCACAGCTGGTGCGTGTTTGTGGAGCGTCTGCTGCAGCTGGGAGAAGGGACTGCATGGATGTTTATGCAACTCGGTGCACCGGACGACGAACTTCAAAAACTGATGTCGCTGGGAAGCCATCGGCCTCCCAAACAGGGGTGAAATAATGCGAGCCCAAACGGAGATGAGACAACAGGTGCATGTGAATATGCATGAGGCAGTTTGGCAATGCACCCATATCTCTCAGCGCGGTACGAACACCGCAGGCAAACGTCCACCTGTCTTGTCAAAGAGTCGATCTGCTGATGTCCTATTATTAGTCTCTTAGGCCTCAGAGCATTCAGGGTTTGCAAAACACGCTGTCCTGAAGAGGTTCTTACTTGCTGTCATCCCATTCTCGCAATGTTTGCAACGACATCGACCTGGACTGCACAATTCACCGAAACCCTCAAAGAGGATGGCAGACCCTCGAGCGTACTCATAGGCTTGACAGATCGTTGTGTACTTAGCTGCCGTATATGTCCTCACGCGTAATGCCCTATGCATACTGTTCGATCTTTAGATACTCCCATCATATCCCTTGTAGCATATGATCGTCTAGAACACATCTTACATGCTGTCCATATACCATATTCTTCCGCAGCTTCACATAGCGCTCTTCCGCCTCGTCTCCTCCACCTTCTTCTGTTTCCTCGCCTTAATCATCCTCCTGAGCCCAAACTCTACCTTTGGCCGGCTAGCATACTCCTGCATAGTCGTGTCGCCATAATATCCAACAAGAGCATTATCGTCAGGCTCAATATACCTCTTCGAATCCGCCCACGATTTGAGAGCAGCGAGATAATGCGCTTCTGAAGGGAAACCCTTGTAGGACTGTTGCACAGAGGCAGTATCTGCTAGCGTGGAGCGTCGTTGAGGCGATTGTGCGCGAGGAGTCCGATCGCCGTCGCCATCGTTGTAGATAGTCGGAGCCCGAGAAGCTGATTCGGAGGGCGCGATGCTGTCGTCGTCGGAGGACAGGAGGTGGCGGCGATCTGTCTCCGGCGCTACGCGAGTCTGTATGATGTATTGCTGTGCAGCCATGGCTCGTTGCTGGTGAGCCAGAAATGGTGGCAATGCTAGGTCAAGGAGGCCTCCAATGTGAACGTGGGGTTATGTGCATATATAGATGCGTAGATGTATGGAAAAGTATGAGACCTACTCGTGCATGCAATGAGTATTACAATAAGGCGACCTGAGCGGCACAAGACAAGAGCCTGGACTGTCGGACGTGGTCAGAGACCAATGACTCGTCAAAGGATTGCGGCGTGCAAGGCGAGGAGGCTGAGATTGGGAGGCGGGGCCTTGGCACCAGAGACACCACACATCGATCCACACTCTGTGCAGCCATCTCATCATCATTCGTTCCATCAACAACAATAACAACAGTCCCCTTCGCTTTCGTCCATGTCTGCACACTGATGACTTGTTTTCGTGAATCGTCGAAGCGTAGGATCGTCCGTCCTTGGCGACCGGTAGGACAAGTACGGCAAACCATAACGAGCCCTGTATTAGTCAGTAGAACGGTACTTCAAACTCGAATGCAGTAAACGACTTATCAAGCGCCTCGAAGCCTTCTATGCGGCACAAGAAACCATACTGCCAGCCTCGACCCGAGGAGCCACCTCTAGCCGAAGCTCTCAGCAAGGTATTGCACATCGAGTACTCCACTCCTTGAGACAAATAGGGTTTCGATTCTTCCCTTACATATGTTTTCCCTACTTTTGTTTTCGTAGCGCCTCTTTCCTTATGCTCTCAACTATCTCTCCAGGAAACATCCCGGAATGGAGTGTTTCGAGCAGTATGGTCTCGAGACGGACAGTACAGGAAAGGTTCGCATTCTTACTCAACAAGTGTCTTGTACTTGCTGACCGTGACTAGTACGCCGCGAGATACAAACCATACCACCTTATTGGTCTCGAATTGGGTAGACTCAATCGCCTCCATAGCGTGTCGTGGCGGACTCACGGGGTCCATACAAGCGCGGGTCGGCGATGTAGTCGCCACCACTATGCGAGGTTCCAAAGCATGGGGAGAAACTTTGACAGTTTGAAGGCGGCTTCGTGGTCAAGGGCAAACTGTCACCAGCGGAGACATCGTTGGCGTTCCAAGGTCTGCCTATTAGTCTCGCCCATGGAATCACCTTGAAGAAAGATGTTGAAAAGGGGGAAATGCGAGTTGAAGGGATGTGGAATACGACGAGATATCGTAGGCTGTGACCGTGAGAAAGGAGACGGAGGAGATCTCCCGAAGAGAACTCGGGGATACAAAACAAACTGGCAGAGCAATGGCGTGAATGAGTTCAATTCTGGCACCAACACCCTGGATCAGATTACTTATGACCCCAAATGTGTATCTAGCATGACGGAAATCCGCAATCTCGACCGCTAGACTCACCAACAATACGATGACTATCCTCGACGACCCGCCACGCCTTTCTCTGTGTCTCGGCTTTTCCAAACTTTCAAACTTCAGCGTTGTTCGCTAAAGAAAGATACAGAGATGGGCGCCCATTAGGTACATCCCAGTGCAAACCTCTTTCTAGTAAGTGATGAACATCCACGACGCGCAGTACGCATATCGCATTCTTTCGTCAATCAAGAGTTGACGGGATAGATTGAGTGATGTTTGCAACCTGTTCAAGGAGGAAGAAAAGCCGAGACTCAGCGCCTTGTGAATACGTGGCCAGAGTGGACAAGACGCCAGCGGTGAAGAAAGAGAAGCAGTGGGGAGTGTACGTTTGGTCCATCCAGTCAGTGGTGGGCAGCAACGCATGCCCGAGAGTCCGGGCGGGCGCCTGGAATGCTTGATCGTGACGGAGTGGGAGCAGCGAGATTGTTCTCAATGAACTCGACACTCGAGAAACGGGTAGTCAATCAAGCGCTGTATGCTCTGGCAAAGAGCGAGGAAGATCTAATGCTCCTGCCATCTCTCAGACTTGACACTCGATTTCGTCTACTCGAGCTACTGCTCGGAGACTGCCATTTACGAAGGATGCAGTAGTACGAGACCATTGTGGCCTTTCACAGGTGTCTCGATAAAGTCAGGACCTCATGGCAGCATCACAGCATTGAGTCACCTTGTCTCCCAGCTCAAATTTCGATATCTACGATTGTCAACAAGTAAAGCTGGTAGAAGTGTCTCGCAAATCATATTTGAGTAAACCGACAAAAAGAGCAAAAATCGGATTTTAAAGATCTCTGCCTCTCTTTGCGTGTACGAATATTCGATCTTCACATGTTCTAGGTATCTGTCGCCTGACCAAAGGAAATTGATAGCGATGTCAAAGTGAGGTCAACTGCACGAGTGCATTTTTTGTGATCCTAGAAGATCTGGGCCAGAATTTTGATCCATTAGGAGTCCCGACACTAGAGGACAACTCCAGGCGTGATCACAAAAGAAAGACGTGTAAATATTGATTGACGGTTAGGGTGATGCTACTCTTGGTTATAGGGGCTTGAACCCGTGACACAGACAAAACAGAAACCAGAGAGCGAGTGTGCCAGAATTGACAAAAAAGAGAACGTCGAGATGAGTGACCCATCTTAAGATGGATAATGCATTTCTGGCATGAATGCCTGCACTGAGAATCGAACTCAGATCTTAGGATAGCCTTCATAGGATGATCCGAGGTATACTCGGTCAAGTTTATGAGACCTATGTTCTAACCGTTAAACTATGCGGGCGGTATCAAGCTAAGCTTGAGCACCTGATTGGATGACGGTAGAAATGCTTTGCTGTATTAGTACTTCCAATTTTCAGCTCCGAGAAGGGGCCGTCTCGGCAAGATATATGACTAAAGTATGCGGGTGTATTACCACTAAATTAGCATAAACAGAGATTCATGATACTATATATCAGCGATATGGATTTCTGCAGCCACATTTCAGCATCATCCGACCAGTCTCCAACACTCCGAGGACAACGCCAAGTCCAGCAAGACCTACGCCACTCCACCATGCACATCGAATACCCAGCACAGTTTCCTCAACTTGCCTCTCTACCAGACCTCCAAGTCCCAGTGCAGCTGATATAGAAACATAGACCACCGCATTTATAAGTGACGCAGCGACATCACAAGGCATGTGATCTGAAAGGATGATGCTGCCAATCGCGAAAGACATATGCATGCCTGCAAAATAATAATCAGCAGATTCCTCAGCATCTCGTTGAGAGCATCAATACTCACCGAATGGCAACAACATAATAGCAACGAACATCTGCGCCCAATAACTTTGCCTCTCAGGTAGTAGCACAGTCACCAGCTCCGTCGCCAGAAGAAGTACTAATCCAATCGTCATGGTCAAGAAGTGAGGAGAGTGCGTGAGCATGAGACCAGTAATCACCATGGCGAGAAACCCACATAGCAGTAGAGGAGTGATCTGAGCAGATACGACCAGAGGTAAGTAAAATTGGGTTTCTCGTAGAAAAGGCGCAAGATAGTAAAACCAGACACCGAAAGATCCCCAGCCAAGACCGATCTGAGCCATTGTGTAGGCCACTTTGCCGGATAGGGCGCCCGGAGGGAGCAGGGGAAAGTCGGCTCGTTGCTCCATCCAAATGAAACCCGCGAGTGCGTGAAAGCCGATGAGGAACAGAAAGTAGATGGAGGGTTGTTTCCAGCCAAAGAACGATCCGTTGTTGAAACCCACGACAATGAGGACGACACCGGTGACCAACAGAGATGAGCCTCTCCAGTTTATGCCGGGCTTGTCGGTTCCTCTCGCAAGTTGAGCTTCATGTTGTAGACCTCTGGGAATGACGATGGCTGAGAAAGCAGATAGTGCTAAAGCAGCAATTCCATAGCTCCAAAATGCCCATGGCCACCAGGCCAACTGTATCTCTGCAAAGAAGCTCGACGACACAGTTCCGACGACGATACCGCAGGGAGCCATAGCGCCGAACAGCGAAAAGACGATGTTCTTCTTGACTCCAGGCGGAAATGCCCTGCTGATGAGAGCCAGTGCATTTGGCGCAAGCGATGCAGCGCCGATGCCTTGAAATGCTCGGCAAACATTGAAGAGGATGTGCCCACCACTGAATGAGCTCATTCCAGCGATGGCAGACCAGCTGGCGAGAAAGATGTAACCTGAGACCAACACTCTTTGATGGCCCAGTATATCTCCCAGTCGACCACCCAGTAGCATGAAAGCCCCCGCGGCTAAAGCATAGGCTGCTGTGAACCATGCCTTGCCAGACCGTCCTGCATGGAGAAGGTCATCTGCAATGAGCTGCACAGGGGCTACAGTCTGCGCTAGGCCTGCGAATCCCATCAACTGCGCCATGACGACGACGACGACGAAAAGCATCTCGCGAAATCTTGGGATATTTGGGCGAACCATCATGTCCGCCTGGAATTCGTTAGTCACTTCAAATGATGTGACAAGTATAGCGCCTTTCTCTTCACTGTCCTTTGCCAACTCGACATCGAAATCTGTGGACAGTTCCCGATACGGTGAGAGTGGTGATGCTGAGCGTGCGCCAGAGCGATCCATGGTACGCATCACAGGAAATGGATACGCATCGGCAGCAAAACTCGAAGCTGTGCTTGGACGTATAAGCAGAGGCGATGTCGATCGTGCTCCATCGCGGCTGTATATCTCAGGGACTTCTTGTATCAGATCTTGTTTGTCATCCCAGACCGACTTCTGTGGTGCAGAGTTGA
This sequence comes from Microcyclosporella mali, assembly GCA_002785985.1. NCBI lineage: Eukaryota > Fungi > Ascomycota > Dothideomycetes > Mycosphaerellales > Mycosphaerellaceae > Microcyclosporella > Microcyclosporella mali. The sequence continues at coordinate 1,802,451 of NHNU01000002.1, read as the reverse complement.
TCCTGGACTGGAGCGACAATCGTCTCGACTGGGTAAGCCCATTTTGCATCGAGGCTCCATCGTTGCAACGACTCGAAGGCGTAGGAATAGCCATTCTGATGTATAGAAGAATATCCGGCGAGAGCGCATCAATCCAGAACGAGCTCTGCACCGTGAAAGCCAGTCACTGTGAACATGCGCCCCAGTCCTGGCCGGCGCCCACAAAAGAATCGAAGGACAGGCTTGAACAGCGACAACAAGAAAGACCCAAACAATAACATTCTCACAGTACAGAGCGTATGTGATCACCATTATACACTTCTTGCCCACCTACCCGGCGCGAGATCCAGAACTGCCTACGACAGCCTCGAATTCTTGGGCTGCGCCATTATTGTCGTGGGTGGAGGACTTGGTCGCACGCAGATGGGCAAGAGATGTCACATTTTCCCCAATAGTTCAGGGGCCAGGCGCCCGTTTTGGCCTAAAACGACCGTGTCGCGCGTGCAGTTTGATGAAGTGGCTTGGGTCAAATTCTCCGGGGGCGTCGCGTGGCATCGAAGACGGAAGCCTTGGCCGGCGGACTCGCCGCGGTGCCTGGCATAAGCGTCGAGGTTCACCAACCCTTGCGCATGCGGAAAAGGATGGAAGTCAGATTGATGGAAAGGTATAGTATAACAAGGAGGAGTGGCTGCATATAAAAAGCAGTGAGAAGATGGAAGGTGTAAAAGGGACTGTGATCTGTTTGATGCCCAGCTAGGACTAGCGTCATCCCACAGTTTCGGCTGCCTTGCCAGCGCCAAGTGCCCAGCCACCAGCAAGTGCGGCACGTGACACAGCAATAATGGATGCCCAGGTGAGCACATGGATGGACATGTACCTATATGACCTCTCACCTCACATTGCATGATATACACACCTATCCTGTCCCGTCTCACACACCCCACTACTCCTCATCCCGCATCCTGTATATTTTCCACCCCGCAACTGCCAATGTCCTCGGCACACACTCCACCATTACCCTATCAACATCCTTCCAGTCCTGCGTCAGATCCCGCCAAGGCACCAGGAAGGGCGTAGTCCTCTTGCCCGAACTTCTAGGCCCCATTCTCCACTGTCTCTGCAACCTCTCTGCATTGAAGCGCTCATGCTCCATCTCTGACAGCATGTCCAGCTCCTCAGTAGTGAACTCCGGAACGTGGATCAGAGGCTCCGAGCGGTCCTGGTCGAGCATGAAACAACTAACCGCGCGCAGCTTGCGCGGGATATCGTCTGCCTGCGCGCGGGTGGACTCTTTCAACTCCATTGCGAGTTCGTCCCAGTCGTACAGTGAGGGATCGGAATCGAGCGCTTCCTTTTCTGCTGTCGTGCGAGCCATTTCGTGCCGTTTCTTGCGGTATGCTGCGAAGAGGCTTTGCGCCAGTTTTTCTCGTAACGCGGCAGGTAGCTTTGGTGAGCGGAGGAAGCTCATGAAAATCTTGCCGTCAACGTGGAGTTGTATTTGCTCTTCGGGGGGTAAGGCAGACACGTCAAACTTGTTGCGGGTAGAGAGGCGGCTGGTGCTGAGGATCTTGTCCAGTGATCGAAGGCCATGCTTGTACGATGGGACTAGCAGGAGTGCATACAAGACTGCTTCGTCGACTCTGATGACTCCTTGTACTTCTAAATGAGGGAACTTTTGCTTCAGCATGTGTCTCAGCATAATCGCTCGCCGTATTGTAAACATATCATCCTCCGCATGTGCCTTGTTTGGGCCCGAGATTCGGACAACGCCATGCGAGTAGTCCAGCAACAAAGACTCGTCAATAGTGGTGCGTTCCTTGAATTCGGCCACGGTCGGCGTCGGTGCGATGTCCAGAGAGGGGACATCCTTGTTAACCAGGAAGAACAGCAATGGATGACCCAAAGTCCGGACATGGCCTCTGTCAGTGAACTGGCCGTCTCGCATGATGACCAAAAAGTCATTGAGTAGAGGATTGCCGGGCTCCAGAATCGCTTCAAAGTTCTCGAAGCATACTACAGTCAGCTCTCCAGCGGCAGTAGAGTCTCGAATCGTATGGCACAACGCCACCAGGTCTTCGGCCTTCAGCAGCCGAGCGTTAAAAGTCAGCTGCTTCACGTTGGCATTGGTAGCAAAATGTCGAGCGAGATTCAATGCGGCGAACTTTTTCCCTGATCCCGCAGGACCAACGATGCTTACAGATGTTGGCTGTGAAGTCTGAGACCGGAGCCTTTCTTCTACAGCGCCAACAACTGCGCGTACACTCTCCTGCTCGCTTCTCTCGACACTGAACAGTTCTCCGAATTGCTGAACGGGGCATCTGCGTAGTGCTCTATCAGGTCCGTGTGTGACGATCTGCCGGGCAACTTCTTTCGGGTCGCCAGTCACCGCATCAAAGATCTTCCAACTATCGCCAGAACTGATGCGACCCGAGGGTACGCTCACCACCGAGAATTTCTTCTCAGGAGCGATGGTGTCGACAATGGTGTCAATCGGGTAGTCGGGCGCCTCGTCAATGGGGTTGGACACGAAGCCTTTCTCATCCATGTCCCAGGCTGCTGAAATACCAAGACGTATACCTTTCTCGCTTTTCGGCGGCGTCGAGTCTGCAAAACCCATAGCGAAGCCTGCCGTGAATGCTGACGCAAGGCCAATCTGACCATTCAATCAGTATCCTGACACACAATTTAACAATCAGACACACCATAGAGCCTTCTTGCGTCGAATGCCTATCCTTCTCGACCTTGCGAGAATGAAAGTACAGTTTCGGGTCCACAGCGTCACGACCGCGATGATGAATTACAGCTTCATTACCAAACCGCACAATCAGATTCGGGCAAGTCACAAGTGTATCAAGGCGTCCGTTCGAACCTAGATGGCGGACGAAGTCCTCAGTCGTGGCTTCCCAAGATAACGATCGGCTGAGCGAGATGCCTTCCGCGCGCAAGTCGTCGGCATCAATGATCACAGCCAAGCGATCAGGATCAGGCACTCCGTCACTAGTCCGCGGTCCGTCTCTGATAATATCCCACAACGGTCCCGTGGCAAGAGGCCTTGTCATATGATGAATGATATATCTCGGCCGGATCCGCTGCAAAAAGTCCAGGGCAGGTTCGACGTCCTTGAGAGCCTCTCCAGATCCAGAAATGATGACAGTACTCGCCTTCGCTGCTAGAGCCTGATCGATCGGAGGCGAATGCCACACGGGGCGGCTGCCAATCTGTCGTTTTCGAATCACACGCAGAGACGGGATCTCGGGAGAGGTGGGCTCAGCGTGGTCTAAATCTACCACGGAGGTCGCGTTGTGCTTCAGGCAACTTGAACTTCCAGATGCAAGGGTAGGGCCCAGGACTTCGAAACCCCATTGCGGCGCGGCAGCGGTGAGAAGCTGCGCCACCAAATCAGCAGCGCCTGTGCGGATGACCAGCTGAGAGGCGTTATCGCTGTTTTCTCTCGGTACGACGGCAGCTTCCCAGGAAGAGACATCCGAGATGGTCATGTCCGGATAGACCAGGTAGTCGTAGGAGACCGCGCCCGCCACGAGCAGTGCATGCGAATTGCGGGAGGAGGACATCAGAGGGGCTATAGGCAGAGACAAAACTATCGGCAGATTCTGGTATGCAGTCGCATCGCGCCGTTCGATGGGAGAGCCTGGGCGAGACTGGAGGATCGAGATCGTCGGGAGGCTCAGACTGTGCACTCGATGCCTTGCTAGATCTTCATGCGAGATCAGGCTGTCGTGTTGAGATTGGTAAAGTGTCGCTGCAAAGGGAGAAAGTAAAGGTGCTCAGCCACGTTTCGAGGCTCAGGTCTCTGGTGCCGTAAACTGAGTTAGTCTCTCACAAGCGAGCGCCGTCTCCTATTCGACGAGACTGTTGCTAACCAATGCGCTCCACTTCACAACGGGCAGAGTGGTCCCAGGTGGCGAGGAGAGAGGCACAATGCGGTGATGATACAGTGGTAGTGGTATAGCATTTGGGATAGACATCATCTCACTCACCACTCTGCACTGCAGAAAAGTCATGGCAGTGAGAACTGGGGCCCTGACCGCGGCGGTTCGCTGCAGCTCATCAGATGCGTGCGATCGATGCGCTGTAGCTTGGCTGACCGGCGGCTAATGCACGACGCTGTACAGTAGTGGCACCAAGCTCTGCCCGCTCTTGATCACTCCAGACATCGTTTGAGGCTTCGCAGCTATCGCAACGACGAACATCATCTCAGAACGACGAGGCGGCCGTCGTGTGTGAGACTCCTGGGCACCACTGCTACCCGAGGAATGGTCGTGTCGTGCCAGACGCACCAGGCTGTGTACCGCCCAGATGGAGCAGCACGTCGAGCTTCAGAAGTTTGAGATCAGCGACTCGACACTCGAGGTATGTCATTGAAGAATGTTGACCTAGGAACCTCGACCTGGTGCAAAGGGAAGGGATGAAATTCTGACAATTGCGAGTCCAGCATGGCGCCTGGACGTTCCCGGCAACATTACAAACTCGAAAGCTTCGACCCCTCGACCAGGAAGTCTTCTTGAAAAATCACAAGGTCAGGTACATCCCCTTCTACGCAGCCCGAATCTAACATTCCCCAAGATCGATAAAAGTTACGACGACAGTACAGTCCGATTCAAATTATTGTAAGCTCTTTATGCTGGATCTTCATTCGTACAAGCTGACTGGAGCTCAAGAATTGCCAGAGGCAAGAGCGCAAATCTAGAAAACCAAGACCACCTTCCCTTCGATCCTGAACTCCTGGAGATCGTCAAGAAGCAGGGCTGGATATCGGACGAATACGCCCATCTATGGAGGCGCGATGAAGGTGGATCAGCAGCGTTGACTTCTCATGGTATCCTGAGTCAGTTCCATGTAACACTCGTGAATGCTCGATATCGCTGACCAGCAAAAGCCTTCTTACTTCAGACACCAAGAGACGGCAAGTCATTCTGCTCGCTGTCTTTGGTGAACAGAGAGCGACATCATTGCGGCGGTCTATACATCGCAGATGACAGCTTTAGTCTGAATGCTCTCCTGGCATCGAAGCCATATTTGAACAGACACCCGAAAGTACCCCGTGACTTTGCAATACTGCCATTCCAGATTTTGGTCGCGCATGTAGATGACACTCTGGCCCAAGTACAGGCGCTCTCTCGGCAGATCACAGCGACCGAGCGCAGGATTGCGGACGGGGGTATATCGCTCGACGACAATGGCGATTACAAATTGCTCAACAGGCTGAACCTGGATCATGTCAGACTGCAGAAGCGGTCGGATTTTGAGCTTGAGCTGGCATCGAACCTGCTCAGGTATCTGGACGCGTACCACCGTCTATGGTTGCCTTTGTGGGAAGGCGGTACCTCGTATATCGAAGACATGAAGGAGAAAATCGAGCAACAGATGCGCTACTCGGAGCAGGCTCAGAAAGATCTGAAGATGATGCCTCGACGTATTGACAATCAATCACAAGCTGTAGGTGTAATTCTTCCCCGCGGACGTGCAGTCATTGACAAGATGCGGCAGCTGTTCAACTTCATTGCGATGAGAGACAACAAACTCAACATCTCGCTCGCTGAGAGCTCCAAAAAGATTGCCGAAGAAAGCCGGTTGGACAATCTGCTCAGTCTCAAGCTAGCTAAAGCGACAGCAGACGTTGCCGAGCAAACCAGGCAGGATTCGGCGGCAATGAAGACGATTGCGGTTTTGACGTTGACATTCTTGCCAGGCACTGCAGTGGCGGTAAGTGCATCCTTTTTACTTGTGATGACGGTTGACACACGCTAATGCTAGTCAGTCCTTCTTCTCAATGAACGATATGTTCAATTGGGACCCGAGTCCAGGCCAGTCGCTCGTCTCACCATATCTATACGTCTTCTTCGTAGTCACGATACCCCTGACATTGATGGTATACGCTGGATGGTGGTGGTGGTTTCGCAGAGTGCGCATTAAATTTGAGAAGGAGTACGAGAACTCCGAGTTCATGACAATTGAGCAGGAGATGATGAGACGGGTGCGAACGGCGACAAACTCGTGGCCGATAGAAAAAGTGAATACACGTGACCCTCCTGGAGCTTGAGGAGCACAGCAGGCATATTGTGCTCTCTCTACCAAGAAGCGCAAATTCTTGATATCCTCCAACTGAGAGATGCTAGACAGCATCGGGTCAGGTCGCTCAGCGGCGAGCCTCCTAGCAGAGGGATGGACAGGTAAAAGGCGAGCTCATCGCACACACATTCGGTCATGGCCAAAAGCAAGAGCGAAATGCCGTGCTTGCCACGGGAAGTGACACACGGGCTAACAACATGAGTTGAGAGCATGAATTGGATGGACTTTACGATGGGCCGGCACAGCTTGTTCTCATCATCCACACAATATGAACATCTCATTGATATTTGGGACTCCCACACGAACGTCCCTTTCCTAGCAGCATTAAGTTCCCGAACAAGCATGTAGGCGTCTTGCAAGAATAAGCGCATACCACCTAGATGCAAGACGAACTGAGATTCGAGACTGAGCACTTTGCTGCTATAGTGGGTTTGGAACATTGACTACATCTCTGGTCTTCTGCTTCATCTGCCTCGAGCAGTACCGAGGCATTCCATGCGAGTCGGCTAGGAAAATCAGGCTCTCCCATGGGAGAGAGACAAGTCCGGAACTTCTGAGATGACATCTTCCTCCACGTAACTCCAGAAGTAATCCAGTCCTACAGTACCAAAGTCCCGAAATACGAGAGGCAGCAGGTTGGTTATCTCAAGAAGGAGATATCTGAAGTCAAACCTCTGAAGAAATGTTTTCGGAGTGTCTAAATCGAACGTGTTGTAAGGGCTAGCGGGAAGTTTGCTGTTGAGTGGTTAGGAGATCCTACCTTACGGAGTGCGGAGGAAGCGAAAATCCCTATCTACCTTTGTCCAGGGACGAGCAAGAGACGAGAGGGACAGGAAAGGACGGAGGGAATGACGAGGTAGGAGAACAAGCGCACGAACGAGATAGGGCCAATCGAATGAAACAGGGTCAGATGAGCGAAAAAGGATGAACGAACGAGGGGACAAACGAACGAGAAGGGTACGAAGACTACAGGGACGTGGGAGGTACAAAAGAGAGCGACAGGAATGGGATGTAGGCGACGAGGACAAGAAGATCAGGAAAGGACTCGCGGGGAGTACGGCGGTTCCCGGTCGGACAGGCAAGGGACCAAACACGCTGCTGCTGCTTGCTTTTACGTGGCATATCTCGAGTATATTGTCACAAAGAGATGCAATGTTTTCGACCTCATGGCGTAGTTGTACCTTGAGACAGCGAAAATTTTATGCCGGACCCCTGAACTCCGTGGATAGTACTACTCTCATAGTACGCTCGACAACACTATATATATGTCTGCGAACGATATTCGTCGGAAGGTGGTCACAGAGAAGCCGCGTACCCTAGTAAGGGGCAAGTGGCTTCGTCACCCGAACTGGAAGCTTGGTGCTGAACTCGATCTTTCCATTGCATTGTTGTACAAGGATGAAGTCTCACCGTTGTTGTTCGATGACGAGAAAGCCCCATATCGCATGCGAGGCCGGCCGCTTCGGAAAGGCCGGATACACCATGGCTAGAAGCAGAAGCAGAATATGTATGGTTTGATGGAATGACGGTAGCGGCCGCTGCCAAATACAGCCGGTTACCGGAGGTACTAGAGCCTTATGCACGCGAAGCTCAGGCCGCCCTAATCTCGAGGCTGTGCACTACTTCGCGTCGAGTGGCCCTGTCGAAGCGCAACGTGAGCTGCGGCATCGCCCAGACCTGAGTGGACGCTGGGGCCAAAAACACAGTGCATGCATGTACTGTAGGTATCGTCATGACGGGCAGCCAGCTGCTCATCAATCACATGTACCATAGATTCCTTACCGCATCGGTATTTCGGCAACATGTAAGAGTGCCCTTCGCTGCAGCTCTCACTGTCTCTGGTATCCTGCTGCTGTTGACAGCAACCAATGGCCCGGGTAGCGTTCGACCCATTCGCAGCTCTTGGACTGCCTCGTGACGCCTCTGGGAGCACCATCAAGGCTCAATACCGCGCGCTCGCACGCAAGTACCATCCCAATCGTCATCAGGGCGACGACCAGTCCAAAACCACCCTGTCAGACGCATTCCATAATATTCATCAGGCATGGAAGCTGCTGAGCAAGGTCGACGACCGCAAGAGACACATCGAGCTCTTGAAGCTGCTCGAACTGCAAGATGAGATGCTCACACACTACGAAGAGCTGCTCACGCCAGACGCTGAAGATGAGCAGCAGTCTGACAGCCATACAAAAGAACTCGATCGGGACGGCCATATATCGAGCGATGCGGACGAAGACGTTCCCAATCTTGGCATACAGCGCAGGCAGACCGTCCTCACAAGAGATCCTCGTGGACAAAGGCATCTTGGAGACCGACGAGAGAATGGTGATCCTGCATCGCCCTCGAGTCCGTCGAAGAGAAGCACCAGATGGCCGAAGCCTCCGGGCAAGACAGATGGACAAAAGCAAGCAGACTACTTTATGGCGCGGCGCAAGAAATTGACCAAGCTGCGTCGAAAGGAGCTAGAGGCATTCGAGGACTACCGCGATGCGATGATAGTCAAGTTCGAGGCCGAAGAGGAGGCAGAAAGGCAAAAGGAGATATACGAGCGAGCGAAGTGGAAGCGAGAGTATATTGAGAAAGCTCCAAGGCCGACGGCCGAACGCATGCGTTCGTTCCTCAACGCCATGGGAGCGGTTTCTGCATTCGAGCATATCACGCCTAGACAACGGAACCGCTCTTCTCTGAGTTACTCCACCATGTCTCCCGTGGTTGGCCCCAGCGAAGGTCCGCAATTCCTGGGCCCAGATCATGGTTTGTCGAGACAGAAGTCCAAGCATCGAAGACAATGGAGCAGCGATATCAGCGGTGATCAAACCAGCAGCAGCGACGATGACTCTGGTGATGCGCATAGATCGAGAAAATCCACTCCTGCTGCGCACTGGCATCACTACTCTAGGCGTAGTCGAATTACTTACGCTGGCAACGACTGGACCGTTCCCAAGGGAAGCTCGGCCAATGCTTCATCTGGCCGCCGCCCTTCAGTAGAGTTTCAACTCGTGGTCAGACAACCTACAGACCTGGCGACCATTGCTGAAGCGCAGGACTCAAGCGGCGATACTCCTTCTGGCTCGTCCAGGACGCCCTCACCACAGCCAAACGGTTTCTTTGATTCGGAGACGAATAAATTCACCGTTGTGCCCACCTCAAGCACTGCAAAGATTTTTGGTGTGCCTGTGGAGCCACGAGCACGTTCTCCAAGTCCTGTGGGCCACCGTCGGCAATCTTCTCTGACGAAAATCCATCGCCCGGAACCACATCATTCTGCGAGCGAAGGATGCCAATTCACGATTGAGCATCTAGTAGATCCTCAACACCACCACATACCAATTGCTCATGTGCATCTCCTCTCCAGGCACGATAAGGCGTATCTATTGGGCTCTGAACCAGATCATACTACCGCGCGACCAGAGGCGGTTCTCGATAAGCTTCGCGGCATATGTCCCAGCGTCGCCAGCAAGTTCGAGATCAAACCAAACATGGAAGAGGTGTTTAACTTCAGGCTCATATATGGCAATCGCGAAGTCGTATCCAGACAGCATCAATCATTCATAGCCTTGAGCTATAGAAGAAAACTGCATGTTGAACGCCACGACCATCACTACACGCTCCCGCTGGAGCCCGAGATCTTTCAAGCTGTTTGGGATGAGCGGAAGTCAGACACAGAAGGCGTGTGGATTGACCAGATATGCATCAGACAAGAAGAGGAAGAGGAGAGAATAATATCAATGTCTGCAATGGACATGGTTTACCGAAGTGCACGCCTGGTGGTGGTAGCACTGGACGACATTGAGTTGAACGACTTCGAAGGCCGGCGACTTCAGGAACACATCGACGAGTACAACAGCATGACCCATGTGTCGCCAAGACAGCGTTTCCGCCACAAGCAGCCTCCCTACCTGGAGACGCACGAAGATATGTACAAGATCATTGGAAAGATGCTTGCATCGTCATGGTTCAAGCGTGCTTGGTGCCGCCATGAGATGAGGCTCGCAAAGCATCACATCTTCCTCATTCCAGCCAGAAGACCGGGCACCGAGCCGGGCCGGGATGTCTTGAGATTCAACAGTAAAAGCATTGCTCATCTACTGGATCTCGCTACAGAGGTGCCCTGGGAGACAGGAGTCGAGTCTGTGAAGCCGGCTCTTCACGCCTTCTTCCGGGACCGCAGCAAGATGTCTGCCGACGAGCGACAGATGGGCTCACATCATGGAAACTTCTCCACCGTTGTCGCTGAGGTATTTGCGATGGAGGCTGGGGGTAATCCGTTGGTGCCCGCTGAGCAGAGAATGTCGGACGCACGAAAAGACAAGATTGCCATCATCCTGAATACCATGGAATGCGGTCTGGCTCTTGAACGGCGGTTTAGGATTGATGGCTTCTACGGAAAAGACAACGAGTGCTTCCATGATCTCTCCTTGTTAGCTTTGGCGGCCGGAGATCCTGGCGTGCTATGCTCAGTCGGAAAGCCGCTACCTATTCCTGGGACAACGAATACTAGCTGGCTCTACATTCCCACCGTCGCAGATGCAGGTTTGAATGAAACCAAGACTCTCGAGCGGCTTCCAGGTCATGCACACTTTGCCGCGCAGACCAATGGCGATACGCACTTCCTGCAGATCGATTTGCAATTCCTCCCGCGACGCGGATCTCGACCACAATTGAATCAAGACACACTCATTCTAGCGAAGAGTTTTACGGAGGTGTGTGAACAAAAAGAGTGGGGACGAAACCGCAAGCGATACTTGACTCACGACAGGACTGCGAATAAGTTGTTCGGTTCTATGAAGGGGATGTACATTGAAACACTTGCCTGTGTCCTGCATTGTGGTCCAGACTGGATGAGCGACGTCTGTCAGCGATACGGCATGAGTCGTTGGAAGGTCCACCTTCAAGGCGCATATGAATTGCTCATTGCGCTCATGAACACCCAGGGAAACTGGCCGGTTGATGCCTGGAACGGAACAGCCGCGGGATTCGTCATGGACTTTGTCAATTTCCTCATCATTCGTGGCCTCCCAACGAGACAGCTCTCGAAGCCCGAACCTTGGGGACCACTCTTTGTGGATCGAAACGGGATCAAGGTGATCACGTTCGCGCCTGTTTCCCTCCAGCATGTTTACCCTGTCATTCCTAGAGTGTTAATTCACACGGACTATGTGAATCTGGCGAGGCTCTGGATCTTGATGCCACGGGCTGGTCACGATGATGAAGGCGAGGACGTGGATTTACATAATTCAGAGTGGACATTGTTGGGTAAATCCGTGCTATTCAGCGATGAGAACTCGATTGGACAAATGTCAGCGTTTGGAGGGGATTTCAAGGATCAACAGAGAGTGTATGGAAGAGGGGGTGACGACAATGTTTAGTGACGAGATACCCTGTACAATTAACGTATGAAAGCTTCATTGACCGAGAGTGGAATTGATTGGTAATGGATGCCGAGATTCCCGCCATGAGAGAACATTCACCTGCACGGTTAGCAAGGGACAAGCTATTGTGAAGAAAGCTTGTTAGCTTGGCTGGTCGACGTCACCTCGCTGTACAGCGCCTGCTTATTTGAGATGGACGTGACAAATCGACTGATGTACATGTATGTAGTATTGGGACAGCAATCATCCCATCTTCCTATCGTAGCGCAGCAATCAAGACTGCCTCCTCGTGCTATCAGAAAGGATGTGGCTACATGTATTCGCGGGACGAAGATGTAGTGAGACGGATTCAATGTTCGTCACCGAACGACGAACTAACGTCGAACAGGAAGGAGCGTCGCAGCAAGCATCAACCAGCGCCGAAAAGAGCACGAAGGAACTGTTGATCGTGACTTAGGCCCGCCGTCCCTGCGCAAGCACATCCGTTATCCGGCACGCGAGCGCAACTACCTTGATACAAGCTCCCCGGAAACAGTCCTATCCACTGCTATCGTTTGCTTCCAGGACAGGAAGATCACCGCTTACATCACCATCCGTCGACTCTACATACATATACCCACATCCATTTCTGCATGGACCGTCGGCAGCTAACCCTCCTCCAACTTTTTACTTGCGTTGCCATTATCTGGTTCCATGTATATCTCCTGGTTGACGGCATTCGCCGTGCTGGCGTACAGTAGAACCGTTCCAATTGCAAGTGTCTACGGCAACCATGAGATTCATGAGAAGAGGAACGGAGAGCCGATTGCCTGGACGAAGCGGGCGAGAGCCGCTGGACACAATATTTTACCGGTGAGAATCGGGCTGAAGCAGAAAAATTTGGAGCATGGTGACAGCATGCTGAATCATTTGGCGGATCCGGAGTCGAAGCATTATGGTATGTTGTTCTTCCTTGAGTGTCTCGGACTTCATCGTTGATGTGTCCGAACTGTTAAGGAAAGCACTGGTCTCCTGGGAAAGTGGCAAATTTCTTTGCGCCTGCTCAAGAAACTTACGACCATGCCATTGCATGGCTGGCCAGTCATTCAATCGATGTCTCTCGCATCGGGCACTCGACGGGGCGCAACTGGTTGGAAATTAACACCACCGTGGAGGAAGCTGAAAAGTTGTTTCACACTACGTACTACGAATTCGAGCATAACGAGGCAGGCGGTTTTCGCATTGCATGCGACTCCTACAGTCTTCCCAAGGACATGAAAAAGCACATCGACTTCGTCATGCCGACAATTCAGCTCGATGGCCTGAAACCTATCGCTCGAAAAGCAAAAGCAGTCCTCCAAGAGGCTGTGCCAATAACCGGCCTCTCTGGAACAGAACACTGCAACGAGCTCATCACAATCGATTGTCTACGTGCCATTTACAACTTCGGCAAAGGCAACTACAGCGCCAAAGGCAATGAGATGGGAATCCCCGAATGGGCCGACTATCTTTACTATCCAGACCTCAAGACCTTCTTCGAGAACTATACCTCACCAAGAATCCCGCCCAGCACTCTTCCGAAATTTGTCAGCATCGACGGAGGCAAAATGTCGAATCTGAGCGTCGCCAAGCAGGAGGAAGTAATCGAGTCTGCCCTCGATTTTCAGACTGCGTACAGCGTCATCTGGCCACAACAGGTGATTCAGTATCAGAATGGCGACAGCGTGAACGTGGACAGTGTTGGGACGTTCAACATCTTTCTAGATGCGTTGGATGCTTCCTACTGCACGTACTTGGGTGGTGATCAGCCATACGTGGACCCGGCTTATCCTGATCCCAACGAGGGTGAGTTGGCGTTGCCAGGAGATTAGAACGATACAGGAACTGACGACTTCTCACAGGAGGCTATACTGGCCCGCTCCAATGTGGCGGTGCTCCAAAATCGAACGTGATCAGCGTGTCCTACGGCCAGATCGAAGCCGCCCTCCCAGTCTTCTACCAGCAACGCCAGTGCCACGAGTGGATGAAACTAGGTCTTCAAGGTGTCAGCGTCATCTACGCTTCCGGAGACTCTGGTGTAGCCAACCGCTACAACGCAGGCTACAACAATTCCTGCGTCAATGCTCAGTACGGCTACGTCGACTCCAACGGCACCCAATTTTCGCCCTCCTTTCCCGTCAACTGCCCATATGTCACGGCTGTAGGAGCAACGCAGCTGAAAGGTCAATCAATCTACGACGGCGAGGTGGCAGTTGCGGAGCCAGATAGGAACAACTCACTACTGGACTTCTATTCTGGAGGAGGGTTTTCGAACGTCTTTCCAAGGTATGTTCTTCGTTCCGTCAAACGTCTTTGAACGACATCAAGGCGTCTCCACTAACGATTTGATAGACCGAAGTACCAAGCCTCACAAGTCGAGCATTATCTCAAGCACTACGCTCCCGATTACCCAGCTAGTACATTCAACCGCTCTGGCCGCGGATTCCCGGACGTCTCGGCTCTTGGTCTGAACTTGACCACCGTATACCTGGGCAAGACTTACGGAGTCGGCGGAACATCTGCATCAGCGCCCATTTTTGCCAGCATCGTCAACCTCATCAATGAAGAACGTATTCAAGCGAACAAGAGTACGGTCGGCTTTCTGAACCCGACAATCTATAAGCATCCCGAAGCATTCAACGATGTGACGGAAGGCGGCAATCCAGGCTGTGGAACAGAAGGATTTCCAGCGAGCAAGGGATGGGATCCGGTCACAGGAATGGGTACGCCGAATTACGAGAAGCTGAAGAAGGTATTCTTGGCTTTGCCTTAGGAGAAAAAAGACGCAATGTAGACTATCGTCCACAGAACGACAGTGCTGCAATTTCATGAAGATTGATAAGGACTCGGAAACATATCTCCTCCTCTCCGCCAATTCTCTAGCAAGACAATTGTTTCCGTGCGCAGATCCTCGACAATCGCATCGGTTTTGATGTCCGCGCGATCCCGGCCGAACGGATCCTCGATCTGCGCGCCGATAGCCTCGATTCCATATAAGGTGAAAGCGATGAAAGTCACAAGGACAATCGCCCACCAGCTCATATCTGCCACCAAGGCAAAGGGTAAGACGCAGCAGAAAAGTCCTAGCACCTGGGATGTATGAATTCTGTAAGCGACGGGAATGGGCGTTAATCTTATAGTTTCCATGGACCCATATGCCGCAACAAGCGTGTTCAGTTGCACGCCGAGTTGAGAAGCCTGAGGGGCGGGAAACCAGCCGGCGTCGTGGCCGCGTTTGATGTAGCCTTCGACTTGGATCGACAGCTGCAGTACGAGACCTAGGCCTTGCTCTTCGTACCCTCGGGTATCAGCGGGTAGTAGCTCGTCGTACTCTGGCTTGTGAACCGATACGCTTTGTCGACGGTGGCGGTCGATTGAATGCTGTGGGAGGAGCATCGGGATACTCTGGCCCCATTCGGCCCGTAAATGGTTTTTCGCTGCATAAAAAAGAGCGAGCAGTATCCGGACTGTGCGTTCTGTATCTGCACGTTCGGCGTCTGTAGGTGGCGGACCGGCGGCGTTGTACGAGCAAGTTAGGAAACTTCTCGTCAGATTCCTGATATTCGTCTCTACAGTTGTGAAGAGCTGGTTTCCTTGCCAGAAGCGGTCATAAGAGGTCGAGTTGCGAAAGACAAGCATCAAACCCACAACAATTGAGAGGTTTGGCAAGACAGAGGAAGGCATATGCAAATGCTCCCCATCCCCAAGGGAGTCGATGTAGCAGACCAGAGCAGTGAAAGCGGCGTGAAAAAGTACTGGGCCCGCGATTTGCGCATGAATCGCGCCTTTGATGAATCGAAAAACAAGAGGCCACCGTCGGGGCTTTTTGCGTGAACTATGGTACGATGGGAAGGTTGGTGACCGATCAGTGTAGGAAGGCCGCTGCGAGCGACGCCCTGTTCCGAGCGCGGGCATTTCCGACGCGGTCGTGTATATAGGCGTATGTCGCTTTATGAGATCCAATTGTCGAGAGGCCGCAGATATTTCGAAAGGTTGCTGGTATCGCTAGCAAAGGCGAAGTCGTAATGACTTTCCAAAAGTCGTGGTTTCAACAAGGCCTACCACTGACGAACAGTACCTCCGATGACCGTACCTTCGACGACTGGACCTTCGACGATCGTACCTTCGAAGACCTACATCTCATTTTTGTAAGCCGTACTCTCACGGAGAGATTATACCTCGACAAAGACCATACCTCGACAAGACTGTCCCTCCGAAATACTATACCTCGGAGGTACCGTACCTCGAAGATGCTACACCTCGAGAAAACCTGCACGGTTATAGCATAAGCAGTTAGCAATGCTCCGGGTAGAATTGAGGTCGCTCTAGAGTAGGTCGTTGGGTCGCTTTGGAGGAGGTTGCATGCGAGATAAGAGCTGATGGAGCTGCAGTCGCGCCGGGGAGGCGGTGGGACGAAACATTTGCTGTGTCAACAAGTGCAGTCAAAACTTCGGCCTTGGATTGCCGATAAGGTCACGTGGCAGATCGACAGATATGCCGAGAGGGAAAAGAAATGATGTGCTGAAATGCATACTCTGTTAGCCATTGCCATGATCGCCATGAGGCGAACTATTGAAACAGTCTATCGTCTCGAGCGTCATAAACGCCTCCCATGCAATCACTCATTCGCCTTTGGTGAAAAGCGATATGACTACCGGAAACAGATCCTTCCCAATCCTACACTTCGTCGCAGATACCACTTAATCGTAAAGATCCTCCTCGCCAGCACCTGCAAGTATTGTCAGCAACTGGGAAAATGGTTTAGTGATCACAAAGCAGACGTACCATTTTGCTGTTGAGCGGCTCCACTGTCGGCACCACCCTCTGGGAAGCGGAAGAAAGCACTGCCACCACCGCTGTTCTTCATGCTCTGGGCGAACGCCTCGTATCGGCGAATCTCAGTGTCTGTGACGGAGCGACGCGCCATGGCCATCGCCTCTTCGAAGTGCGCCTTTGTGAGCTCTGGAACTGGGTCCTCCTCATCGATGTCCTCATCCATCTTGGTATCATCACCTGCAGCAGCCTCGCGAGCCTTCTCCTTCTCGATAGCAATGCCGATGCTTTGCTTGATGGCGAGCTTGACGGCACGCTGAGTGATGAAGCCTAGATCGGCACCGGAGAAGCCGTGGGTCTTCTGAGCAATGAAGGAAAGGTCGACATCGGGAGCGACTGGGGTCTTGCGTAGCTGAGCCTTGAGGATGCTCTCACGACCAACCTGGTCCGGGAGAGGAACATAGACAAGGGTATCGAGACGTCCCGGACGGCACAGCGCGTTATCGAGCTGCTCTGGTCGGTTAGTAGCACCAATGACGAAGACATTCTTCTTGCTGGTCATGCCATCCATCTCGGTCAGGAGCTGGTTGACGACACGGTCAGAGGCACCACCAGCGTCTCCCTGGCTGCCGCCACGGGATTTTGCGATCGAGTCCAACTCGTCGAGGAAAACGACACATGGAGCAGCCGCGCGAGCCTTGTCGAAGATGTCGCGGATATTGCTCTCGGACTCACCAAACCACATGGAAAGCAGTTCAGGGCCCTTGACAGAAATGAAGTTGGCCGCGCACTCATTGGCGACAGCCTTGGCGAGAAGAGTCTTACCGGTACCTGGTGGCCCATAGAAGAGCACACCACGGGACGGGCTGAGACCAAACTTGAGGAACTTCTCTGGATGGTCGACTGGATATTGCACGCTCTCGATGAGCTCGCGCTTGACGTCCTCCAAACCACCAATATCCTCCCACCGCACGTTGGGCACTTCGACGACAGCAACCTCCCGAAGTGCGCTTGGGTTGCTTACGCCAAGAGCGAAGCGGAAGTTCTCTTGTGTAACACCCAGGCTGTCGAGCACCTCAGCATCAATTGTGTCCTCGTCCAAATCGATCAAGTCCATCTTCTCGCGAATCTGTTGCATGGCGGCTTCTGAGCACAGCGAGGCAATATCGGAACCGACATAACCGTGTGTCTCCGATGCAATCTGCTCAAGATCGACATCGTCGCCGAGCTTCATGTTCTTGGTGTGGATCTGGAGAATCTCGAGACGGCCGGTCGGGTCTGGAATACCGATGTCGACTTCACGATCGAAGCGGCCGAATCGACGAAGGGCGGGATCGATGGAGTTAGGACGGTTGGTGGCGGCCATGACCACGACGTTGGAGCGAGCCTTCATGCCGTCCATGAGGGTAAGAAGCTGGGAGACGACACGGCGCTCAACCTCACCATTGGTCTTCTCACGCTTGGGCGCGATGGAGTCGATTTCGTCGATGAAGATAATGGCAGGGCTGTTCTTCTCCGCCTCTTCGAAAGCTTTCCGCAGATTGCTCTCAGACTCACCAGCCATCTTTGACATGATCTCAGGACCGTTGATCAGGAAGAAGAATGCTCCAGTCTCATTGGCGACAGCTCGTGCCATGAGTGTCTTACCAGTACCGGGAGGACCGTACATGAGGATTCCGCGTGGAGGCTTGATACCGATAGACTTGAAGAGCTGAGGATGTCTCAGTGGCAGCTCGACCAATTCACGGACCTGTGCCATCTGCTTGCGACATCCACCAATGTCATCGTAGCCGACCTCGTTGAGGTTGCCCTCTTCGTCTTCACGCTGAATTGGCTCGCCTTCACAGTGGATGACGGTGTCTTGTGCCACGATGCCATACTCTGGCGGGTCGATTTCTACCACCTTGAATTCGACGGTTCGCATGGCGGCGCGGCATGTGAAGAGGTCACCTTGTCGCAGCGGGCGGTAGGCTTCGCGAAAGTAGGGCGCGAGGAAGACGTCGAAGAGCGAGCCGGTCAGGCCTTCGATGGTGTCGGCCATGGGTAGGACGGCGATGCGCTTGGCGTACTTGATATCAGGGCAGGGGTTGACGGTGACGACGTCGCCGAGCTTGACCCGTAGGTTGTGTCTCACGACGCGGTTCATGCGCGCTGAGCCGTCATCGAGGTCGTCATCGGCGAGGACGATAAGTACAGTATCTTTGCGCTTCTTACCCTTCACCAGGACGGTGTCGCCGCGGAAGAGCTGGAGCATCTCCATGGTGTTGTTAGATAGGGCGAGAATGGAGTTGTCATCGGTGGTGGCGTCGGTGACAATGAGGCTGTTGGGCTTCTTCTTCTTCTTAAGGATAGCTGTGGCGATTTCGTTCTCATCGCGCTTCTCCGCGCCGGACGGGTCATTCTCAAGCTTGACCTTGCCCTTGGCCTGGGCGTGGTCTGGTTCGGCAGACATGGCGGGTGGACGTGGATGTGTGGTGTAGATGTCGTGTGATGCTATCGGACAAGTGCTACTCAAACTCCGGCGGCAACGAGCGACGGTGGAGTGTGTTGCTATGCGGCGGCGAGTCGAGGCCGGCGGTGGTGTGGTAGTGTATGAGGAGGGTGGTGGTGTGGTGTGGAGGAGAGGAGACCGTGATGCAGCGGTCGATGGGGGGGATGGATCGAGAAGAGGGTGTTGTAGAGAAGAGGAAGTGATTCGGCGTGTGATGTGTTGCTGAGGATGTGAGAGCTCACGGACTGAGCGTCATACGGCTACTGCCGATGATCTTGCGTGCCTGGGGACGGACACCTTTGGATTTAGTGCAGCGCCCCATGAATTATCAATCAAATTTCGCCGCCACCGCAGAAGCTCACCGAAGCTCACCGACAGACACGGGCACACGCACGCGCTGTAGCCTGGCTTCTGACATTCTGACACTCACTTAAGTCATCTATCGGGGGGTCGCGTTTCTATCACCTCGTCACGGAGGGGGTGCCATCAATCTGGTAATATCCTTGAAAATGGTTAAATTCCTGTTGAGTCGGACCACACGTCTCGAGTCCGAGTCCGTACCGAGAAAATGGAGGCGCACAAGAGCACTTTGTGCGATAAATGCGAAGCCTTCGATGTCAGAGGCCTCCTGTTGGCAGCCACCTCGGCGCCAGTTCGAAGTTCACACTACAGGAACCAACTAGATCACAGCAGGATGCAGGACTACTTTATACCATGGCTACGACGGGAAGACTCTCGCAAATTGGCGACTACATTGCAAGAAGTGGCCGACTTCTGCCTAATACAACCCGATTTAAAGACTTTACGGCAGAGTGCAGCTAGTTGTAGCCTGTGTCAGGCGATTTGGCAGGAGCACACTCGCCAATCTCGGC
This sequence comes from Microcyclosporella mali, assembly GCA_002785985.1. NCBI lineage: Eukaryota > Fungi > Ascomycota > Dothideomycetes > Mycosphaerellales > Mycosphaerellaceae > Microcyclosporella > Microcyclosporella mali. Next base: position 1,782,856 of record NHNU01000002.1, on the reverse strand, counting down.
CATATGAGCTCACGGATGAAGCGCTGAGTACTGGTATAAGCACAGGACCCATATATCTTGGCACTCTTGATTGGGATCAGGAGCACAGTCAGTGGCCATATATCGCTGCGATTCAATTTGCTCCCGAGGCTCCTCAAAGATCTCGTCGGCATCTCGCTTGTTTCGAAGTTTGCGCTGAATTTGGTATCAACTAGTGCTCCGCCACAACTTGTCACTCCTCTATTCGAGAAACTGACGATGCATAGGCAATGATCCGGAGGACAGCGAGCTGCTGGCTCGCTTGCAGGCCAAGTCAGCTGCCGACGAGCAGTGCTTCTCGCTGGCCAAAGGATGGCTGGACTCTTGTCTTCAGCATCATTCCGTATGTCGCAGATATGCCACTACTTTCTTTCCAACACGGATTCTGGACGTCAGCTCTGATCCAATCCGGCTTTTGGACGGCTCAGGCCGAAAGGCACCGTATGCAGCTCTATCATATTGTTGGGGCGACCAACGTAAAGTCCTTCTTACCCAGGACAGCATATCCAGGCTGCGTGAAGGGATACTCTCGACCGACCTTCCGAGCACTTTGACGGACGCTGTCCATGTTACTCGCAGGCTGGAAATCGATTACATATGGATAGATGCTTTATGTATATTTCAGGACCAGCATCGTCCCGAATCGCTTCAAGACTGGATACGAGAAGCTTCCCGTATGCGAGATGTGTACAAGAGTGCAGTCATTACAATTGAGGCCGCCGCTGCGACAGCGTCGAACGAGAGTTTTCTTGCCTTTCCAAGGTTGAGTTCACAGCCTTACTGCGCATTGAAGTGGATGAGCGGCTCATCCCGAGAGGCGCGTCTTTCAGATGTTTACTTACGCCCGATCCTCGACATTACGGACATTCAACTGCTTGGGGCCCGCATATACAGTCGAGGCTGGACATTACAGGAACGACTCTTGGCGCCGAGAACGTTATCATTTGGCACGCAGCAAATATCATTCGAGTGTGCTGAAGGTCTTTTCGATGAAGCAGGAAGAGTCGCAAGCCTTGCAAAGGCATCCTACGAGCATCTGAGCAAGGACCTGCTACGACGATTGCAAGACGACAATACACGTTTTACACAGGCGGTACGATACCTAGCAATCGCGTTCCACCTGCCAAAGACGTTCAGCTTCGGGGATACCGACTTCATACTTTTCGGCAACCTCAGTGACAATCCTGCTGATGGCCAGATCTCGACGTACTATGACTTCTGGGGTTTATTGGTCTCCAAGTTCAGCGAACGGGTGCTCACGAATCCACAGGATCGCCTGCCAGCTATCTCAGGCCTGGCAAGAGAATTTCAGAGGACCACGAGAGACACGTATGTCGCCGGTATGTGGAAATCTGAGCTCGTCACCAGCCTGGCCTGGACATGTAGAGAATTGTTCAATGCCTCAGGGCCCGCTATCGGACGCGTTGACAAAAACATCGGTGCTTATGTCTCTTCGAAAGGATACATCGGAACAAATCCTGAGCGTTACGCCAGCAGTGTCGTGACAGGACAGTGGCCGGAATGCGTCCGAACTGGAGAATACATTGCGCCGTCATGGAGCTGGGCATCCGTCAGAGGCAAGGTCTTCCCGCAATACTCACCATTTGGTGTAAGGTACGACAATAAGAGTATCACTGCACACGCGAAAGTATTGGATGTCCGTGTCGACGCTTTGGAGGGCGATTCTTATGGTCGTTTGACCGGCGGCTGTCTGACCATGAAAGCACCATTCTTACCCATATCGACGCTGCAGGAACCTTGCGCTGAAGACTTCGTTCTGAAGAACTGGCACAGATATGCCAGAAAGAGGAACTTCTGGAGAGGACCCACGGAGAGCGCGATTTCTGAGTACTGGCAGCATCACGAACCATTCGAAGGACAGCAATTTGGACTCCTCAAGCTATTCACCACTCAATTTACCAATCCTTTGTCTCGGCCAGGACACGGGAACACTTTTCTGAGCTTCCTGCTTGTCGAGAACGTGCCTGGCGGCAAGGCGTATCGCAGGCTTTGCTGTCTCAGTGTTCGACTAGGAACGCTCGAGGAGATGCAAGGCACGAATAAGCAGATCAGCAGTGCCATCAAGCAGGCCGAGGCAGAAGAATCTGCGAGGATATCTGAGGAATTCTCGGGCAAGCATTGGAAGGACGTCGTAGTCAAGCTCATCTGAAAGTATGTTAACTGATCGTCTTTCCCATGTTGCTGTTCGCAGGTCCTAGTCGAAGTCGGCCTCTCAAGCCCTTCAAAGTCACCTCATGCGGCAGAAATGTCACCATGTGCAACCGCTTCCACACGGTATCAGTTTGACGTCTCCCTAGATGTCGATTGCCACTCGGGTGCAAACTCCTCCCACTTGATCTCGTCTCGAGCCCGCAGTTTGCGGGTACGGACGAGAGATCGAGCACAATCGGCAAAGTAACTCTGAACGTCAGGGTTGTCGAGCCATCGATCAAACTGTCGCCGTATCTTGCTCATGGTCTCCGATCCACATGATCCTTTCGACGGAGAGGGATCCCACTCGTCCGGATGGTCCAAATTGACATGGTAGACCTTCTCGTCGGCATCTGGATTGAGACGGTAATATTCGAATTTTTCAGCCTTGGCCGCTGCGCGCATTGAATAATGGACGTCCTCCCGGCTGTCAGCGAACGACTTTGTCGGCTTCCAGCGTCTTGCTCTCGAACATGCGGTCCCAATGCTTACGACATTCATAGCTCTGCGTATGCCAACCATATTGCGTACCGTTGGGTTGACATAGCATCCAAAGCCTGCATGCGTGATCGTAGGACCGGCCTCCGAGTACCCATCTTGCCACTTCTTACATGCTAATGTAGTTGGCTCAAAATAGCCAGGAGCTGACGTGGCAGCATTGGCCACCACACCTGCAGAAAGGTTCATGACTTCTCTGAATACGGATTTTCGAAGCGGGGCATCGCCAGACGAAACATATGAATCTGCGTCTGCATGGCGGTCATCGAATGTTTGAACCGTGTTTTGGTCAGATCTTATCTCGAGTAGTTCTGGGAAAACATCGTTCTCCGGATTATTGAGGAGCGGTGCGGGATACCAGATGAACCTGTCGACGTCAGTGACTGTCGGTTGAAACGGCGGCTCGTTCATTTGTGTATGAATACTTACGTAGCACACTGATGAGGTGGCGAGCAAAAGTCTTCTGACCCGACCTGCAGCAAGCCAAGGCTATTGAAAAAGTCCCGAAGCTTGTTCGCATCATATTTAGGACGTACGCCGTACCGGCGTCCCCAATCGTTGAATAATCGAGGGCTCCAGAAACACTGCAGTTGCAATTTCTCGAATTGTATTATGCAGTCCGCGACGGTCATACGATATTGGCCAAGCATAATGGCGATAAGACTAGAACCAAGAAACATTAGCTGCGCAACGAACGAATCTCTTTCTCAAACATGCGTACCCCCCAAAACCAGCTCCGCCGATTCTGTCAAAATAGTGACAGAGTCGATACTCTGTCGGGCCGTGATTGGATGTCCGACCTTTCTGATCGGACCTGGAGGCTTCCTGTGATGCAATACATTCAGCGAGCTTGCCGACTGCCAGCAAACTCCAGTAGCTGCCGACGTCGCCGTTGTCTAACATGGGTCAATCTAATGGTCGAGTTGAGGTGTCGAGGTACAAACCAAATGAGATGATATTTGGCCTCTGCCACGCTTGCTGGACCAATTTCTCGAAGTCGTTGTCGGGGAGTGACGGCGCCTGTCCAGAGCGCAGGTAGTCTGTATGTGTATCGACGTTATCTACTGATGCATAGACAAGACGATAAGACGTTGGTCGAGCCCTGGCACAAGCTTAGTCGTATATCGCAGGCGATTACAGTCTCAGACCCATCATTGAGACACGATACTCAAGCTGGAAGCAAAGAATTTAGGCAGGCATTACGATGACTTACGGGCGGAAAATGGACGATTTGGCAACCAAAGTCCTGTCTCCCTGACTCGTATCTGCACCCAATCCTAACATGAACCTATTCACGTAAGTCCTCCTCCAACTATGACCATCGCGAGTTAGATGAATGTTGATGACCTTGTCACGAAAGCGCCATCTGTCGTGATTCTTCTCTTCACCAGCCGATGAGGACGACTTCCAGCAGCTGAGAGTGAAGACTTCGGTATCGCGTCCAAAGATTGTACCATCAGGTGTTCGATCTACAGCACGCTCAGAACTTCTCGGTGTGTCTGAGGTACCAAATTCTGGTAGCCACAGCTCTAGGCCCAAATTTGTCCATGTCCAAGGACGGCGATTTTGCTCTGGCGGTGCCGCAAACTTCCTTACGTCTTTTGAGTTCTCGAACATCTTAGGAGATGGCGCAAGTATCCCCGAAGTTTCGGTACCGTAGAGTCCTGGCGAGATCCAAGCGAAGATGGAATCATCGCTTGAGTTCCTGATGATCTCAAGCTGAAGACGGAAGAAAGCTTTTTTCCCGCCTTCGCCATATAGCAGTGGCATGTTCACATCGAAGATCCCGAGTAGAGAGTCTATTCTGTCAGTGAGTGGTCTCCTAGCACTGGCCATTCGAGAGCTGAGGAAAGCTCACAGGCAATGTCCTCACTCCTCGTCGTCTCCCGTGATGATGCCCAGCTCATTCTCTGAGCTATACTCATCTGTGCAAGAGGTCGTCAGCGGGAGCTGCCGCAAGAGGTATAGAGAACGCCATACACTCCACATAAGCGCTGGAACGTGCAGCACACTTTCATCGATCGCCGTGACTTGGTGAATGAGTGAAGCAAGAGCATTTCTTGTGCCCAACAGGGTCCATGAAGAGCTATAGAAGGACAAGTCTTCAGGCGCAAGTAGTTCTTGAAGAGTCCATCCGCGCGTGAACCATTGGGACTGGCGAAAATACTCCGCTTGGGTTCCTTCTGCAATCCATGGCGTTTGCTCAAGCAGAGAGTTACTCGCTACATCGCACAGATAGACGAAGCAGATCCGAGATCGCCTGTACCATTGAAACCTATTTACCGGTCCAACGACAAGTCAGCGAGTGATAGTACGCCCGAAAGGTAAGCCAAACATTGCATTAATGGCCTCAGAGAGCTCGGCGGAGCTGGACTTGTCGATACAAATGGAATCAATCCAAACCCAATTGAGACCTTGTGTTCTCGCTAGCTTGCAGGCCCCGAGGACTTTCTGGTGGCCTTGTCCAGTTTCTGGACGCCTACACAAGAAATCGTGGTAGGATAACTCATCGTGACCCCATCGATGGCTCAAGATGGCGTATGGAGGCGTGTTCTCGTCGAAGAATTCGCGGAACTCGAGTGTGTCGATGTTGAGGAGACGCATTGTTCATGTATCGGTCTCTTCAGATCGAGTCGGTGCAAGGCAGCATCTCAATTTTCGAGTGACAAGGCTGAAGGAGGGCATGCAGCTGCGCGCATGATGGCGCCAGGCTGCATCGCCACTCGATACACATGTACATGTCGGAATCTTCGAAGACCAATGTCGCATCGCTACGGACCATATCTAAACTGCTCATTAGTGCGGCGTTGATGAATGTTCTCTAATGGGAAGCATGTGAAAGGAGAAGCGAGTGGTGTGGTGTGGTCGAAGAGCTGTCGACGTCAGGGAAACGGCGATCAGCAAGCAGGAAGCAACGGTCGAGCAGTGGGAGCTTCTTGTTGTTCCTTCTCACTGCACGGCCACGACGACGACCACGACAACTGCCTCATCTCATCATGATGCTGTCTGGGCCTAGATACACCCCTTTTGCGGGAATAGCAGCGTTGGAAGTGTATCAAGTCGCAACAGCAGCAGGACTACCCCAATCATCATAAGATACAGCCCGCAGATATGGGACCCTCCAACTCCTCCTCCCTCGCACCCGACTCGTATACCGCTCGTCGTCTCGAGCATTCAACCTTCGAGCACCTCCACCAGACGACACGTCGATTCTTCGTTGGCCCCATTCCGGAAGGCTGGCTGAATAGTCACCGCAAGCAATGGTACAAGAAGTATGTCGGCAGCGGCAGCAAGAGGACACCTACCTTCACTGCGGCACACCTTGTTGCTCATGCGAGCGACGAGGTGCATGGCGGATCTTCCACTGCAGAGAATCCACCCAGGCCGTCAAGTCAATCCGTGGATACAAACCAACTGCGCTCTCCAGAGACAGCCACCAGCCAGACGAGCCTGCTTCACAGCCAGCGCGTCAGTTCTGTCGGCGGGCCAACTTCGCAGAGTGTCCATGATGGCACTCAAGAAGAGGTCGAGGCCAGTACCGCGCCAGTCGCCGAGTCACTAGACGATGTACGACCTCAGAGGCGGACGATGCAACGTGCGGCCAGTCAGTTCAAGACACCCAAAGTACGTTTCAGCGAATCGAGCAAGTTACAGCTTCGAGCGCGCGCATCACGTCTGGCGGCACGAGGCAACTTTCGAAGCTCTAAGGTGAAGGACGGCGAGATGATGAAGGTCGACAAGATGCTCGTGCGTATAGACATCACACAGCAGTCATTGCGGGAAGACTACGACGAAAAGGCCAGTCAGGGTGTCGAGACCAAGAGCATGGACAAATGGAGGGAGTTCATGGTCGTGTGTCGGAAGCGTCCGGAAGACGACGCCGAATACGCTATTCAACTATATCAGACGCGAGTGATCGCAGTTTCGGAAGGCCAAGATGTCAAGAAGAAGCCGAAGGTGCTGATTCCGCTGTCTCCCAGAACCAAGGTCAATCTCTACTCGGCATTGGACAAGACTCTCTGCATATGGACGACGGCAGGTCTACGCACAACTATATATTACCTGCGAGCTCAGTCCACAGCCGCCGCAGTCGACTGGTATACGTTTCTAAGTGGATCATTGGGCCATAAGCGGGCTCAAACACTACAAGTCAATGTACCAGACCTCAGCGTCACTTTGCGCCTCGACGACCCTTTCAGGACAACAGAGGCTGCAGAGACGCTCGCCAAGGCTGCGGAGGGAGATGATGAGGCGCTTGCAAGAGCGATCAACGAAGAGAAGGGCGCAGCTGGAGCAATTGTCTCTCGATGCATTGACATGCTCAAGCAGTCGCCAGAATGGGCAGATGTTCTCAAAGCTTGGTCGCAACATGATCGGATTGGTCTGGCTTGGAAGCGGTACGACCGGCTGGAATGGATATTTGGGGAAGTTGAACAACGAATGTACGGCACAATCGCCATGGCCCGCACTCACGATCTGGAACTGAGACCGAAGAACCACTATCCTTTGACGGTTCCGTGCCGTGACGGGTCTGCCTTGGAGGAACCCACTCCTGTGGAAGGCTTTCTGATCCGCCTCACCTCGCAGAATGGCCAGGAGAAACGGCTTGGGAAGATGATGTTCAAGAAATTGTACTTTGCAACGCAGAGCCAGTACTTGATCTTTGTTCGACCGGCCAAGGCTACACCACCGCCGACTCCTAAGATGGCTGTTCGCGAGAACAACTCTAATGTACCGTCGACAAAGGAGATCTCAAATCGCATCCCACTCTTCTACGATGTGGACCCTTATCCGCTGGAAAATGATCGCATCACATGGCTAGACAGTGAAGAAGTCAGACCGGTTAAAGAACAAGAAGCTCGCGACGGAGAAGCTGAAGCCGAGGCTATGCGAAATATCGATATGTTAATTACTTGTGACGGATTCATCGATCTGTGCAACGTGAAAGCAGTGCGCGGATTTCGCAAGGGCGCTGTAGCTGGAGACGATGATCTCGAAAATGGCGATGATGTCGACTTCCATACAGATGCAACAGATGGCCGACGGGATGATGGTAACACGACTGAGGTTGACGAGGATCGGACCTTCGAGCTTGTCATGTCCAACGGGCTTGTAATCAGACTTCAAGCGTACAACAGGACTGCCAGGAATGAGTGGATGAAACGCCTGCGCCTGCTTGTCGCATACTGGACAGTACGCTCCAAAGCAGATATGGATCTGTATAAGCTTACGCGCGAGCAGAACCTACAACAACTCGGCATCGACGAACGAACGGAAGCTGTTGTCGGCCAGTTCGCATACAAATGGGAAGTGAGTCAATCATACGCTTCACCGATTTTATACAACATGTGCGGGATATCGGAATGCCGCACCATACATGTGTCCGGGACACTTTTCAGGAAACCTAGGAAACATACCACGTTTACACGATGCCATGTCATCCTCTCGCATGGCCATCTCCTCATATTTCAAGACCAACTACGGAAGCGCACGGGAAAGAAACTGATCCACATCCATCATGAACGTATCGCCTCTATTGCCTTGCAGGGATGCTATCTCTACTCCGGACTCCTGACAGAAAACGATCTGCTTTACCAGAATCAGACTTTCGACTCAAATGCCCCAGGGCACCATTCACTACCGCGTATATACCTCGAAGACAACTGGACGAGCACAGACGAGGACGCCATGACGACTTTCGTGATATGGCATGCTAAGAGCAGATCCTGGTTCAAGAGCTCACAGACTGTCGACGATGTCAAGAACCAAGAAAGAAGTTCAGACGCAAGCTCCAGGACAGCGAAGACGAAGACTAAGCTGACGAGAGTGAGTCAGCTGGGCGCGACGGGACGAAGTGTTGTGTTCAAGGCGAGGAGTCGAGCAGAGAGGGATCATTGGGTCTTGGCTATTCAGGTGGAAATTGAGAGATTGGCGAAACAGAATGACGAGGTGAGGATCGTGGACGTGGACAAGCAGTGATCTTTTATGTTTTTGTTCATCTTCAGCGACGGCGTTGGTGATTATGAGACAGCATTCGGGCTCGGCAGGAGGGAAGTGCATATTCTTAATCCGGTGGTAGCATGTGGTTAGCAACAACATCTTGTAGTGGATGAGGATTGGTAATGTCCTCAATTGCAGCCCTTGTGGCGATCTATGTGCTGCTGAACAAGAGGAAGATACGCACATCTACCAGCGCAATGCAAGCCATAGACTCGGCTGCGCCACGAGCTGCGCCACAAGGTCAACGCTGGCATCACTGGAAAGGAGAGAGTGCCACCTTTGGCCATACACGGCCTCTGACGACTTAACAGCGCAGCCGCAGAGTCTGGATACCCAGGCAGCGCTCGCAGTCTCTGATTGACGCGGACCGTCACAATCTCGCGAATGACTGAAAGCATACGGGTCATCGTGATGTGTTCTCAGGGCGGAGCATGCCTACGGAAGTCAAAGTACGCAAGTGCCAAGGCCTTATAGGTTGTAGAGAGCAGGTGTCTGCGATTTCAGTAATTCTATGACTTCGTCGAATCATTATGTTCGACACGCTTCGGCGGAGCACGAATCCTTGACACAGAATCACATCGACGAGAAGGAAGTGCCGAATCCTTCAATCAAAACCGGGGATTTAGTGCAGCTTATACATTCTATATGTTTGTTGATCTTGGACCGCCCCAAGGACTTGGAGAAACCCCGCATATTTACCACGCGAGCTCATGCATGCATATTTGCGCGATTTTTTCTTTTTTGGCAGGGAAAGTGCCGTGATGGCAGGAACTTGGTGAGCAAAGTTGCAAGCAAGGAGAATGGGCGAGACGTGGGTGGCGAGCGGACTAGCGTCTGGGCTTAAGACTTCATGTCTTCTTGGCTTCGACTGCGCCCTCTTCGACACCCGTCGACATGATCAAAGGAGATAGCATTTTGCCTTCCCGGGTGGCTTCACACTTGATGCTGAGAGATGGTATCGAGACTGGTGTCTCGTAACCCGCCAAATGTATTACGACGAGAGCGTCTTTCGTACATCTCTTTTGCCAAGGTAAGCAGGCTACCACTATTGACGCTGGGGTGGATCTCACCCAGCCAAGAACAAAGGCGCTTGCTCAGACTGCTGCGCCTCTCTTGGATTCATCATGCACCACATGCACACGGGCGACTTGCCTCTATGGGCGGCGTCTCGAGCGATACACAAAACTTGGAGGCCGCCCTCGACGGCAGTGACTTTATCACAATATTTCCCAATTCGTATATCCCCTCTAGGTCTCATTTCAACGGCCGAAATTGCAGGACATACTGAGTGCTTTCAACAATATGGCGGGAGCTTTTGACCTCCCACGAATCGATGTCGAAACTTCGGTAAGAGCACACGAATAGGGTTCACTCGCGACACAAACTGATCTTTCTCAGCCTGATCAAGACAACGAGGTGGCAGTCTCGCCAATGACACCCACCACAACGACATATGATCGGCCGAGCGGCATGCTAGAAACGCCATATACACCCGGAAGAGATCGATCACTCAGCGGCAGCACTGCATATTCATCAACTCTCAAGGTTCCGAGCACATCAGACGGAGAGAAGGCGGGTCCCTCAAGCATCTTCAGCGATGTCGACCGAGAAGATGCTCTCAAGCCAGATCCTGGTTCAGAAGCCGACTTCCGAGTATCAGACAATAACTTCGCTTTCTCACCCGGGCAATTGAACAAGCTACTAAATCCGAAGTCACTACCAGCATACGTCGCACTCGGCGGGCTTCGGGGTATTGAGCATGGCCTACGCTCGAATATCACCACTGGCCTAAGTGCGGACGAGTCGCAGCTGCACGGCAAGGTCTCTTTCAGCGAAGCGACGCAATACGGCAATCAGTCCAAGCATGTCGGATGGGACGAAGTGCCGCTCAGCGTCACAGCACAACAAGCAGCGAACGCAAGCGACATGGTGTCCGGATCATTCTCAGATCGCATCAAGGTGTTCAGCAACAATGCATTACCAGAGAAAAAGCCTACGCCACTATGGAAGTTGGTCTGGATGGCGTATAACGACAAGGTCCTGATTCTTCTGACGGTCGCTGCCGCCATTTCTTTGGCATTGGGCCTATACGAGACTTTCGGCGCCACACACGAGCCTGGTGCACCACCTTCTGTCGACTGGATTGAGGGTTGCGCCATCTGTATAGCCATCGTCATCGTCGTTTTGTTTGGATCCCTTACAGATTACCAGAAAGAGCGGGCATTTGTGAAGTTGAATGCGAAGAAGGATGACAGGACGGTCAAAGTCATCCGTTCGGGCAAGTCAATCGAAGTCAACGTCAAGGATGTCATGGCTGGCGATGTTCTCCACCTCGAGCCAGGCGACATGGTCCCGGTTGATGGCATCTTTATCGGCGGCCACAACGTCAAGTGCGATGAATCTTCGGCCACCGGCGAATCGGATGCACTCAAGAAAGTCGCTGGCGAGCAAGTCATGCGCATGATCGAAGATGGCCAGACGGATCTGAAACATCTTGACTGCTTTATCATCTCCGGCAGCAAAGTTCTAGAAGGCGTTGGGACTTATATGGCTACATCAGTCGGCGTCAACTCCAGCTACGGAAAGATCATGATGGCTCTCAGAGTCGATATGGCACCAACGCCTTTGCAGGTTAAGCTGGACGGACTGGCTACCGCGATCGCCAAGCTTGGCTCCAGCGCTGCCATCTTCCTCTTCTTCGTCCTCCTATTCAAATTCCTTGGTGGACTTTCTGGGAACCCAGACACGCCCTCGCAGAAAGCATCTGCTTTCCTCGACATTCTCATCGTCGCTGTCACGGTGATTGTGGTTGCGGTTCCTGAAGGTATGCGTTACGACTGTAGAACAAGATCATGCGGCTCACTAACATCTTACAGGCCTCCCACTTGCTGTCACTCTCGCACTGGCGTTTGCCACTACTCGCATGGTCAAGTCGAACAATCTTGTCCGTGTCCTGAAATCGTGCGAGACAATGGGCAACGCAACGACAGTCTGCTCTGACAAGACTGGTACTCTGACGACCAATGTCATGACCGTGGTCACCGGATACTTCGGCGGCCGCTCTTTCGATGACAAAAACAAAAACGGCGACGAGGTGACTTCATCTTCATTCGCAACGCAGCTCAACGGGGACGGAAAGCGCCAACTCATCGACGCCATCGCCATCAACTCGACTGCTTTCGAAAGCGAAGATGGCGGCTTTGTCGGATCGAAAACCGAGACAGCGCTTCTATCCTTTGCTCGGGTTCTTGGCATGGGCCCAGTTGCTGAAGAACGATCAAACGCTCAGATCATACAGCTCATGCCATTCGACTCGGCAAGAAAGTGTATGGGAGCTGTACAGAGACTTTCCGACGGCACATACCGACTACTTGTCAAGGGTGCCTCTGAAATCCTCCTCGGACACAGCACGAGCGTCGCCACTGAACATGGGTCCCAGCCACTGAATGGTGCCGAGCGTGAGAAGCTCGAATCGATCATCGACTCTTATGCCACCCAATCACTCCGAACCATCGCGCTGATCTCTCGCGAATTCTCTCAATGGCCACCTACAGGATGCGAGGACGAATTCGAGTCAAGTGCCGCAGATTTCGGCCTTGTGCTGCAAGACATGACCTTCGATGGACTTGTTGGTATTCAAGACCCTGTGCGGCCTGGTGTGCCAGAGGCTGTGGCCAAATGTCATCACGCTGGCGTCACGGTTCGCATGGTCACTGGAGATAATCTGACGACTGCAAAGGCCATTGCGACTGAGTGCGGTATCTACACTGGCGGCCTCGTCATGGAAGGTCCTGTCTTCCGGACCCTCAACGAACAGCAGATGAAGGAGACACTCCCGAAGCTTCAAGTCCTTGCCCGATCCTCACCCGAAGACAAACGCATTCTTGTGACCGGTCTTCGAGCTCTCGACGAGATTGTTGCAGTCACAGGCGATGGCACAAATGACGGACCCGCACTCAAAGCTGCAGATATCGGTTTCTCAATGGGCATTTCCGGAACTGAAGTTGCCAAAGAAGCATCCGCCATCATCCTCATGGACGATAACTTCAAGTCTATCCTGACCGCTCTTATGTGGGGTCGTTCTGTCAACGATGCAGTCCGAAAGTTTATCCAGTTCCAGATCACGGTGAATATCACGGCGGTTATCCTCACATTTGTGTCTGCCGTGGCAGATCCGGATATGCATCCCGTGCTGACCGCTATCCACCTTCTCTGGATTAACCTCATTATGGACTCGTTCGCAGCTCTGGCCCTCGCTTCTGACGCCCCAACGGAGGAGATTCTTGACCGCAAACCAGCGAAACGCTCTGCACCTCTGATTTCTACCATTATGTGGAAGATGATCATCGGCCAGGCCATTTTCCAACTCGCAGTATCTTTCATCTTATACTACGCCGGCCCATCCATTCTTGGCTACCCATTCGAAGGTGACGAGATCCGATCTCTCGTCTTCAACACGTTCGTCTGGATGCAAGTCTTCAACATGTTCAACAATCGAAGACTGGACAACAAGTTCAATATTTTCCAGGGCGTCCATCGTAACTATCTCTTCCTGGCTATCTGTGCTATCATGGTCGGATTCCAGGTCATGATCATGTTCATCGGCGGACAAGCATTCGAGATTGTCGATGGTGGCATCAGCGGCAAAGATTGGGGCATCTCCATTGTCCTGGCCTTGCTCTGTCTGCCTTGGGCGGTGCTCGTGCGACTCTTCCCGGATCTGTGGTTTGAGAAGATCACCAGGGTGGTCGGTAAGCCCATTGTGCTGGTATACAGGCCTCTGAGTCGTTTCACGCACGCGGCTGCGAAGAAGTTGAAGAGTTTGAGACGGAAGAGAAAAGAGAGTGAAGAGATTGCAAAGGTTGCCGAGCAGGAGGAGAAGTTCGATGAAAGTGGCAAGCCAATGGATGTCGAAAAGGGAGATGCAAAGTGAGAGGTCATGACCATCATTGATTTGTTTGCAGCGTTGAGCGGCATTTGCTGGGTCGGGAGGACTACACTAGACTTAGATTGATGATTTTGTACGTTTACATGAAAAGTGATATCCCTCCCGTTGTCTAAATTCGCTCTCTGTTCGGTATGGTTCCTCCGCAGTACGGTCTCGTCGAGGTACGTTAATCTCGAACGAGGACTAGCATTTGCGAAGGAGGTACATCATTGTCGAAGGAGGTATTGGCCTTGAGTGGTGCGTTTATTCAAAACCACGGCTCGAATAAGTGTACGGGTTCTACAAGTAGGCGGTGTAGCTTCCAAGAGTGTCCGACTTTCATGTTTCAAAGGCGAAACATCTTACAAAGAGGATCTATTACTAAGAAAGGTCGGGAACGGAAGTAGTTGTTATTGATCCGTATACGCTGCGAGGTCGCTTTCAAGTAGATTGTTGGGTCGCTCATGCATTGCTAGGTAGCATGCGTGACAAGTTCAGACCAAGAGTACCAGAAACCAGGCAAGTAGGCAGTATGACTCACACAATATATGGCTCCAGCCCCGGAAGTCAGTCCGCCTTCAATAGACGGCCGACCTTATACGGCTTGATGACTTCGTACTTCTGAGGAGGCGGAAGCTCATTCTGGTTCCAATAGATCATGCCTTGACGAAGCCAATGCGCATAAGTGCCGAGTCCGTCATCCGAGCCTTCGTGCTTCCTCCACAAAGATCCCAGCGTGTCGCCCATGACCCTAATGATGAGTCCGTGGGCCAGCTTGAAGCTGAAACTCTTCGAAAGGCAACCTTCCACGATTTCTCTTGCCTCCTTCTGGTCATCACTCTCCTGCTCGCCTATTTTCGGAAGAGGGAGGGACATGAGCTCGAACGCTCGCGCGCCGTTCCATTCAGTGTATTCGTTGATGAGCTGTGAGCCAGTCATGAACTCTATGGCGTAAATGTGCTTCGTGGTGTATTCCGGGCCATTCCAGTGGTCTTCCTCGTCAACAAGTCCCATTACCATAGTCATGACGTGGCCTTGTATGATATAGTCTGTGAGCATCCTGCTGACTTCTTCCGGTCCGTAGACTCTACCATTTTCCTCAAAAGTGAGGCTTCCGCTAGCTTGCATGAGCGCGACACCTTCGAGAAGTGGAGAAGTGTGCATTCCTTCTGTGGAAGTCTTGCCTCCATCGGCGTTCCACAGTGCCATGAGGAGTTTTTGGCATCTAGCGAAGAGAGGGTTGTTCCGACGGGAGCAGAGAAGGTAGTTCATGAGTGCGTACTCTGTGCCTGGACCTCCATTGTTGGAGAATACTTCGTAGGGAGAGTCGGGATTGCCAATTGTCTCGTTCCAGAGTTGATCTATGTCGCCTATCTGCATCAGACCTACGTCTGCATAAACGCCTCCGTACTTCAGAAGTAATGGCCATCGGACAAGATCGGAAGTATGTTGCGGTGCATAGTCGCCACCAATGGTTCCGTCCATGAACGATTTTGGGAACGTGGCCGGATCTTTGATGTCTAGGAAGTTTTCCACATTCAAAGGAGAACCAGGAGAACGGTCAAGGACGCGAACAACCCAGCCTTGCTTTGAAAAGCGGCGGTGCCAGGCTCTAATATTTCGTTTTGTGTATGGATGCATGTTCTGGAAGCCTTGATGCCAGAAGAACCAGACGTTCTTCTCGTTATCGCCAACCGAATCAGGACTCAGTAGCGCTTGGTCGACTTCCTCGTCTGGACGGAGGTCGAGGAGATTGTCAGGAATGACATGCATCCCTGATGGAAGCGGATAGCCCGTCATGTTGATTGTGGTGGTCGATGTTACTTGGCCGGTTTGGGGTAGTGGCATGAGATCGTGAGAACTGTGTTAATTAAGACTGTGTCTTGAAAGAATGCTTCAATGCCAATGTCTTTTGTAAAAGCAAAGGGCGAAATATATGACATTCGTGTCTCTATCGTATAAGTCATTGACCAATCAAGTAACGCAGCTGAGGATGAGCCATCGTGAGGCGATCGTGCTCAGCCCGGGACTTTGCACGAAGGAGTTAGTCAACCAAGCAGCTTTCGCGAGAGGCAAAACATTGCTCGCGATCGTGTTATCAGCGTCCCGAGATAACCATGACTTGTTCAATGAGGCCCAATCATTCGAACCTCACACCTGGCTCCTTTAGAAATGTGATCGTTGTTGTAGTACCTCCGTAGAGTTACAGGAAGGAAAGTGTGAGAAAGCTGATTTCAGTCAACCTCACGTTCCGACTCTGCCCGAGCGCACACAATTTTGACATTTCGAAACACAAACACCACAACAGCAAGTCTTCTACCAACTTGACAACCGCTCTCATATATCATCCGGGAAGTCTGTCGATGTCTACAATCATCCATGCCTTCGGGAAGCTTGCTGAAAATACCCCTTCAACAAAGACCATAAGTTCAGTGCTTTCAGTGTAATCATCACGGCGAGAATTCCCTTTTTCACTTGCTCTATAAGACCGTCTCTATACTGTCCTTCTAAGCTGTGGATATCTCTCAAGCTCGTGCCGTTCACGATGATTGTCGTAGGCTGAATACGGACACTTGGGTTAAGACTGCAAAAGCTCATGCCATCATCGTTCCCGATCGTTGGAAGCACCACATAAAAGACAAAAAGAATCGCTTCATTACATGCATCGGCCGGGAATCGAACCCGGGGCTAGCCGACATTGTCATCATTTGTGAATGAAGAACGAATGGCAACGGCTAATTTTACCACTAAACCACCGATGCTGGATCGTTGCTGTGTTTCGATGGAGCAGAATTTGTCAAAAATGTATATATATGCTGATCACAAAATGGCGTCGAAAGTGGAGACCAGAAAGATGGTGGGAGGAGAGGAAAAGCTTGCCGAAGATTGGTGGGTCGACTTGCAGAGTCTGCAGAGCCTAGGGGTCTCTTGAAACGTCATGTAAGCTTTGCAAAATTAATAAGAAGAACAACAAAAGCTCACGCAGTGTGTCATTCAATCACCGCACCGACTACAGACTCAACCTTTGTCGATTAGGATCGTTAACAAGACTATCGATCCGAGGTCCATTGATACTGGTGCGAGGTTATAGACCTTGACAGTTGGCCAAAACATTTCCTTTCCTCGAAGCATTGTTCGGGTCTACAAGAAAGAAGAAGAGAACAACCACGAAATGACATGCGCACCTCTAAATCAATTCTATAGAAGCAGGTTTCTTCGGCGTACGTATTATGGTTTCTGGGTGAGACCGTCACTCTACGGACCCATGTCGTCTGCAAATAATTGCAATATCATCGACTAATTTTCAAGACAACGAAAAGTCGATCAGAAGCTTTATTGATGTAGTATGACTTGAAGAGAAGTCAACCAAGCCCATTGTTTAACGGTCCCCATCTATTCACAACCTTCGAGCTCTCGAGCTCTCTCAGCAACTGTCCGTCTATACCAAGGATCCACATCCCTCCGCTCTCCCTTCTCCATAGGCCGTATGTCAAACGTAATAGTCATCCTTCGACCTACGAGCTCAGCCTCCGAGCCAATCGCCAAAAACACGACTTCGGACGTCGCTGCAAAGGAGAGCATGCCATCTTTTAAACAAAAGAATCGTCTAACAGTGATCCTCGACCGTCCCATGTGGAGATAAGATCTGAAAAGAGCCACGCAAGATCATTCTCGAGGGTTGGCATCAACCTGGTCTCGTGATATCGAGGTCAGAGGCCCTTCACCATGAATAGTAATTGCGCTCCTACCTCTCTATATCTCTCTTTTCCAAATTTCAAACAACCAGATCCGCCCAAAAGCAAAAAATTCCTCCTCACGATGGTCTTCACTTCTTCGTCTCATTCCCATACCCACCCTTCCCCTCATGACTCTGATAACTCATCCCCTCCGCACTGACCTTCACGCCTCCATTCCTCGGCCCTCTCTCCTCCAAATCCTCCCTCAACCATCCCATGACCAACTGCCCCAGCCTCGAATTACCCTCCTCGCCGCCATCCGTCTTGGGCACCGTGAAACTGCCCATCTCGCCCCACTTCTTCACCTTGCCCAGACTCATATGCACCAGATGCGTGGGCCACTGCGCCAGATTATCCAGGATATGCGTGGCGTAGACGATGGTGCACGCGCGCGTCTCGGTCTCCTGCTTCAGGAATTGCAGGAAATTGTGGCGAGAGAGGAGGTCGAGATCGACGGTGATCTCGTCCAGGAGGAGGATGCGCCAGGGACGGAGCAGGCCCATGCAGAGCTGCACGCGACGCCGTTCGCCATCCGAGACGGCGTGAAGGTGCCAGGATAAGTCCACATCCAGGATGCGGACGAGTTCGTCGCGGCGCGCTGGGTAGGCGTCGCCGCCGACAGAGCGGAGAAGTTCCGGGACGGCGATATCGCTGCGGACGATGGGGTTCAGCACCCATTCCAGACCGAGATAGGTGACGCCTTCGAGACCCGTGGCGAAGGGGTCGATGTTGGCGACGGCTACGGTGCCCTTTGGAGCCATGCGCTTGCCGGAGAGGAGGCGGAGGAGGGTGGTTTTGCCCGCGCCATTTGCTCTGAGGATTTAGCATGGATGTACGACGACTTGGGAGAAAGGATGGGGGGATGAATTACCGCCTATGAGCAGACAGCGAGAGCCGCCGGGAAGGTCGAGGAAGATTTCCTGGAGGCCTTTGCTTCCGTCTGGGAAGGCGTAGGAGAGATTTGTTACTTTGATGGACGGGGCGGACGTCATTTTGGCGGGAGTGGATGTTGTTGAGGAGGAGAGAGAGAGAGTGACTTTTGCGGAATGATAGAAGACACCTAGCTTGTGGTAATAATTGACCCTTTCATTTCTTTCGTTTGGAATTGCAGGGCGGAGGCATTGATCGCGTGCTGCTGATGATTCATGAAGTTGTCCCGCCAATCCACAATCCGCAATAATCCATGACATGCCCCTCTCGGCTGCCGAACGACCACCGCTAGACTATCTACAGTAGCTTGACACTTCACACGTTGCTGATGATCTTCACATGCTCGCACATCTCACACTAGCGTCTCAGTAGTCTTGCCATGTCTCCATTCACCTCGCGCCCTACAGATGCCTCTCTCTAGATGCTGCGCTCCCCGCGCTGGGTCACCACGATGGCTCGCTCACCCCCGTCCAGCCCTCTGATCGCCATAGTAGGGGCGACTGGCACAGGCAAATCCAAGGTACTTACCTACCTCCCTCCCTCTCTCCTCCCCTGCCACTCACTTCGCCTCAAGTTCAAGCTGCTGACCACAGCAGCCAGCTAGCAGTCGAGATCGCAAAGCGGCACAATGGCGAGATCATCAACGGCGACGCAATGCAGCTCTACGCCGGTCTCCCCATCATCACGAACAAGATCACACCTGAAGAGCAAGAAGGAATTCCACATCACTTGTTGGGGTGCATAGGACTGCACGAACAGACGTGGGTGGTCGGGACGTTTGTGAAGAAGGCCTTGGCGAAGATTCAAGAGATCAGGAGTCGAGGACGCTTGCCGATTCTCGTCGGAGGCACGCACTATTACACTCAGGCGCTGCTCTTTGAAGATCGGCTGTCTGATGAGCAGGGCAAGGAAGAGCCAGGATTCGTGGAGAATACGGCGGCGAGGTTCCCCATCCTCGATGCGCCGACAGACGTCCTCTTGGCAGAGCTCAACAGAGTCGACCCTACCATGGCGGACAGATGGCATCCCCGAGACCGAAGGAAGATACGACGAAGCCTAGAAATCTACCTGCAAACAGGCAAGAAGGCCTCCGACATCTACTCTGAGCAACGGACATCCTCAAACAAGCACTCCCTGCGCTTTCCCACACTCCTCTTCTGGACCCACGCCGAGACCCTAGCCCTCCGCGACCGGCTCGATGCGCGTGTAGACACAATGCTGGAGCAAGGCCTTCTCGACGAAGTCTCCGCCCTCTCCACCTTTGCCGCATCCCAGGCTGCACCCGTGGACGAGACGCGCGGGATATGGGTCAGCATAGGCTACAAAGAATTCGCGCCCTACGCTCTCGCAGCGCAACGATCCTCCTCTCCAGAAGCAGGAGAGAGAGGAACCCTGCTCTCCTCAGCCAAAGAGAAGACGCAGATTGCAACCCGTCAATACGCCAAAAGTCAAGTCCGTTGGATCCGTATCAAACTCCTGAACAACCTCCCTTCAGCATTGAATCCGACTTCCACGCCCTCAGCCGTGGCTTCGACATCCACACCCACAGTCCCTCTCACGCCCAGACACCATCTCTACCTCCTGGATACCACCGACCTCTCCCTCTACGACCAAGACGTAGTCCAGCCTGCTCTGGACTTGACCTCGCGCTTCCTGCACGCCGAAGACATGCCGGACGCATCGACACTGTCAGACGTGGCAGCGGAAATGCTCATGCCAAAGAGAGGATATGACATGGCGAGTATGCCAGAGAAGTGGGCCAAGCATCACTGCGAAGTGTGTAATACCACGTGCGTAACGCCGGAGCAGTGGGAGCAGCATACGAGGAGCAAGGCACACAAGAAGCTTGTGGGGAAGAGTAAGCGGGTCGCAGAGCGCGAGTGTCAGGTAGTTGTGAACATGCATGGGGAACCATTGAGAGATTTCGAAAGAGTATAATGGAGCACGACAAATGTGTATTGCTAAAAGAGACTACCGATCCTACACTCTCGCAACAGCCCCAGCCGCGCTGGAGGTACAATCAATTAATTAATTCGACCATCTGACTTTTCTTCTCCCGAAAAAACAAGTGGTATCATGATAACCAAAAAACCAAAGTACAAAGGGAATCCATCCGATCAATCGCGCATTTCCAGGAACGAAGTGTTTGGGTATCTCGCATTAGAAAGTCCAACGCCCTGCAACGGCTGTGTCGTGAGTCGTTTACTCTTGCTGTTGTCTGTCCTCGGGTCTCAATGCTGTAAATTAGAGCTGGCCCTGGAGGACCGGGTTGTGAGTGCCCAAGGTGGTGTTGTAGCCGCTACCAGTGGTGGTGGCATTCTGGCCGCTTACACCTGTGCTGTTGTTACCGCTCAATGGGAAGTCCTGGTCCGACTTGAAGGCATCCGTCACCTGGTTGGTGAAGGTGCCGTTGCCGTTAGTGGTGGCACCGGTGCTCTCGAGACCAGTCGAGCCACGAACACCACCTGAGGTGACGTTGTGGGGCTTGCGAGTTGGCTGCGACACCTTGGGGAGGCTGCTCGACTCCTTGGCTGAGCCGAGGGAAAAGACCTGAAGACAACGTTAGTATGACATTTGGATTGGTGAAGGAAAAATATGCATGACTTACAGGACTCTCCCAAGCGTCACCCTTCATGGCGAGCTCCTTATACTCAGTAGCCTTGGTAGAGATGCCGCCTGGCAGGGCGATGTTCTTGAAGATCGAGTCGTGCTGCGTGATGGCAACGTTGACCTTCTTGTCCGCGGCGCTCTCCTTCACTTCCTCCTTCTTCTTGTCGGCCTTGGACATCTGCTTCTGGAAGGCGTTGAAGTAACGCTGGTAGATGTTCTGGATGTTCTCAGGATCTGGGTTGTTCTTAGCCTCCTCGGTGGCGCGGTCAGCCTCAAGCTTGACCTTGTAAAGCATGGCGTCGAGCTGGTGAACATTGTCGCGGATCTGCTTCTCGGCGACCTTCTGGATGACTGGCTTGATGACCTTGAACAAGAGCGGCTTGAACAGACCGAACAGCAACTTGTGGTTGGACTGCTTGAGCTTGATGTTCATGTTCTTGATGTCAACCTTGACGGTATTGATCTTGAAGAAGTGGTTCTTATCGCTCTTGTCGGCAGTCTCCATGGCGACCTTGAAGCTGAGACCAGTACCACCGAGGAAGATGTCCATGACACCCTTGTCGGTTATACCAGGGAAGCCCTCCTTCTTCTTGACGTAGTATGAGACATCACGAATGTCCATCTGGATGCCTGAGACGGACAGCATGACCTTGTTCTTGTTCTTGCTAGCGAAGGTCTTGCGTCCCCACTGCCAGTAGTTGTCGGAACCAAACTCCAGAGCGTTTGGAGCCAAGTTATCACCCTCAATGACCAAGTTCTCGACAATGGCATCAACCATGGGATCAGAGTACTCGATGCGGGGAATGGGCACGTAGCGGATGTTCTCGAAGAACGCAGGGACGATGACTTCGGTCAAGTCCTTGACAAGGTGTGGCTTGAAGGTGGCCTTGCCATCTTCGTCAGTGCCCAAGTCCTTGAACAGCTTGTCCATGGAGTTGGCAAACGCCTTGTTCTGCGGGTCCTTGTCAAACTCCTCGCCCAAGAATTTGAACTCGTCAACAATACGGTTAGTGTGGTTCTTGTAACGGTCGCGGAGGAGGAAGTTGCCGCGGTCGTACAGTCGATTCCACTCGTCGTTGGACTCGTCCTGGAGGACGAAGCCCTGCTGCTGAAGGCACTTGCGGAGGAACCTGTCGGCATCCTTAAAGAAACCCTTGAGCTCTGGGTCGCGGTCGGCGTCGGTGTAGATCTGGTTGATCGAGTCGATGAGGTCGTCGAAGGAAGTGCTGTTGGCGAAGCGCTCCAGGAGAGTCTTGAGGTTTGTCAGCGCAGGCCGACTCTGTTCAAGCAGAGCTGTAAAATACCTTCAAGTCAGTTTCCGCCCTCTGCAAGCTAGACTGTGTCCGGGCACCTTTCACGTTGTCGGTTCCTTGACCGGCCAAATGCTTTCCATGACCACCATACTCCTCTGCCAGTCTCAGCAGAGTGTCAATTGCTTGCTGGTCTACACGTTCCTCGTCAGCTACTGCACAGGTCTCGCCAATCAGCTCCCATTTGGGGGTACTTACAGTCCTGGTGACCTTGGATCTCGACAATCATCTTCTTGAGGCGGAAAATGACTTGCTCACGGCGCTCCTTGGGCATTTTGCCCTTGAAGTACTCACGAGTGCGCTCACGGTATTCGCGCGCCTGCTGCTTCTGGTCCTCATCCATGTTGTTGGAGATGCGGGCCTTGGCGTTGTTCGCACCAGTCTGAGCTCCACCCACGGCGTTCACGCCCCTGGACTGGCCGTCTTGCTGCTCCCGAGCGGCAAGGTCAGCGGCAGCTGTTGGGTCGCGAGAACCATCTGGATGGGCGGCAGCGGAAGCATCACCAGCAACGTCCTTCACATCCTTCTTGCCAACTGGCACCTTGGACTGGATCTGCGACTTGATGTTATTCTTGGAGAGGTCTGGGGCCTCATGCCACGTGTTGTCCTCGGCTGGCTGGTCGATCTGGCTCAATGCCTCGTCTGAGGGGTTGACCTTGGTCGCGGCCTTGCTGGCGGCATCGCCGGCCATGTCGCGGAAAAGCACGACGGCGTCGTTCACTATGGGAGATTAGTCATTGCAGCGTGAGTAAAGATGGCTTGAGCAACATACGAAGCTTGCGAAACTGGCCATTGGTGATGAGCAATTGGCCCAGAGTGCGGAGACCCTCGAGGGCCTGCTGGCCGTGCTGCTGCGCAGTGTCCTTATCAACTGGCGCCTTGACACCGGGTGCATCGCCGGCGCCAAGATGCTGCGTCTGCCAGATAAAGTCCTGGAGAAGGTTGCCATCATTCTTGGACAGGAGGAGAACCTTGGACTTCTCAATCACATCGCGCAGGTCAGCCACGAGCTTCTGGCCTTCGGCGGAAAGCTTAGAAGAGGGCTTGGACATGTATTGCCATTCGAGCGCCGAGTTCATGGCGACATCGATTTGCTTGTTCTGTGAAGTTGCGCAGTCAGCAGCAGAGAAAGGCGCGTGTGATGCGGGTGAAGTACTCACTGATGGGACCTTGCCCTGGGCGAAGGCGGAGTAGATGCCATAGAGCTGGAGCTTGGCATTGATGTCCTTCTCCTTGATCTTGGGGTTGGTGGGGACGTTGACGGCCTTGGAGGAAGCCATTGTGAGCGGACTGCTGGGTAGTGTAGCTTGTAAAAGAGCGGATGCTTGCGCTGGTCGTGTCTGCTCGGCGCCCTGTGATTTGGAGGGGCGAGATGGTGTTTGTGGAAGTGAATCAGGAGGAGAATTCCTTCTGTTTCTTCTTGATTGGGAGGCACGCGGGCGGCAGCAGCAGCGGCTCTAACGCATGTGCGAGCAACGAATACAAGCAACTGGGGGGTATCTCTCGAAAGGTATACAAGCAAAAAGCGGCACTGAATGAAGCAGTGCTGAGGTAGTGTTGATGAGGAGAAGGATGGAGGATGGGAGTGCGGGATGGTATTGTTGTTGTTGTTGTATGTGGGGAGGGGATGGAGGGAGGAAGAGAGAGAGAGAGAAGGAGGAGGTGGAAGGGCGTTGGTTGAAGCAGGTTGTGATTTCTTGGAAGGGAGGCGCACTGCAAGAGCCACCTACCTCCTAGCAGCAGCAAGAGCGACAGCAATAGCGAGAGACCTGAGCTTGCACATGGGGAGCTTGACGCGCGCTGCCTGCTGCTTGCTGCGATGCACGGGCCAGAATCCGCACTCCGCACCCGCCCAGAAACGCAAAGAACGCCTCAAGCGTGCCTGCTGCTTGCGGAAACAGAGACGATGATGACGTCACTACTACGCGAACAGAGACACGGCGGCAAGAGCGTGACTGACTAGCGCGCGGTCAAGACAAGAGTGCGTACCTGATGTGAATATACTAACAACATGAACCTAATGATGAGAGAAGACCATTATAATATTACGTGTGTACAGGCGGAGAGAGGGCACATTGTCCACTCGTCGTTCACTGACAGGCAAAATGTTCTCGACGAGTGGTGATGCTTGAATGATCAACGATTTCATAAGACTGATGATGATACCCGCCTGCTGTCGGACTCCTCTGTGCCTTGTTTCATCCATGATGCAGCCAGCCTGGCACGAGGCGCAAAAAAATCGAACCACGTACCGCCCACGTCATACCTCGTCGATACATGTACCTCGACTAACTATGTAGCCCGCCGCCCCGGGATCGAGACGGAGGCTGATCGCAATCATAACGTGACAACCGCCAACGAATCGAATCGTCATCGTCCACCTCTATACACACTCACACACGGAGGAAAATATTCTCTTCCCCTTACTTACGTATTACTGCTTACTGCTGTGTGGACAAGAGGAGAGGGAGTATTATGGTACATGCGTTTCTCTTCTTTTGTCTCCTCTGACGTACGTCGTGAAGGGGTGAAGTGGCCTCACTCATTCATCATCATCATGATCATCATCATCATCAGTCAATTATTGACTGATGACTGCGCACGGTCCCGTGCAGGGAAAAGCAGGTCATCTCAGTGGGAACGGAGATTCTGGCTTGGGTGAGTTGATCTCCCGTTCCTCCGCCAACCACCCTTCCCAACTCTTTCACCACGCACGCTCCTTCCCCAGCTTTTCGCTCTCACGACAAAATCTGCGCCACACGCATTGGGCCGGGAGATTCGACTTGGCGATGCTAGCGGTGGCGTTTTCATCAATCGTGGCTGTCGAGGTTCTGGCCAGCATGGATGGATGCATCAGGGGGGGAATCCCTGTCATCTTCACATGCTGATGACGCGACTGAGGCACACATCAGGAGT
This sequence comes from Microcyclosporella mali, assembly GCA_002785985.1. Classification (NCBI taxonomy): domain Eukaryota; kingdom Fungi; phylum Ascomycota; class Dothideomycetes; order Mycosphaerellales; family Mycosphaerellaceae; genus Microcyclosporella; species Microcyclosporella mali. Next base: position 1,757,699 of record NHNU01000002.1, on the reverse strand, counting down.
TGACCACAGCCCCAGTATGTTGATGCCCTCGTTACCAAACATCTGGTGCTTATTAATCCCCCACGAGACACATTTCCTCATCCGGTACAATATACATTATACGAATTGGTACCACCTACATTCCCCTTGTCATCATGTCTGTCTCCTGTCTAGATGAGAGTCTCTCGATACTTGCGCTTCACATGATATGTATGTATGGATACAAGTCGTTCCATATTCCTCTGATACTTTATGCACTCCGCTCTACCATCAATAGGGGGTATCTCAATACTTCACTCAGAACCTCAAAGCAACCATCATCACCACAATGACACACTGACCTGACCAAACCCCAACTCCGCGACACGTCCCGCAGCAGCTCTTCGAAAATTCCTCTATTACAGAAGTACACTTCCATTCATCATCGCCTCCTTGCCGCCGCAGCCTTCCTCAAAGATCGGTTAGCCTTGACGCCCCGTCTGGCCAAGAAGTCCTTGATGTTATCCCAAAGCATCACTCCAAACACCAATAACATGAATCCCACCAGACTCGGCATTGCCACAACCCAGAAGAATGCGAAAGGATGAGCCAAGCCGGCGCCGCCCGCAAAGTTCATGCCGAAATAACCTGTCGAGATCGCATTAGCTCAATGTGATGGATGAAGGGATTGGGACAACGAGAGGGAGCGTGGCTAGACGCACCGCTTACAAAGGTCAGAGGAGCGAAGAATACCGTCACAATGGCCAGGATCATCATGAAGTTATTCGTTCTCGCCCCGACAGTGTTGAAGATGAGCGTCGAGATGTTGTTCGCGCTGGCGTCCATCTGCTCCAGGGCCGAAATCATCGTGATACAGTGATCCAGCACATCTCCGAAATACGTGTGCGCGAGCGGCGTGATGGTGACGCTGGTCGCAGATCCGCTCTGCACGAGTGCGATCTTTCTAAAATCGGACATCTTGCGTTGCATTTGCACATGCGGCATCCCTCCTGCCTCCATTCTACGGCTCATCTTATGAGGCGGAGTATTAGTCCCAGGGACGGAGTCTTCTTGAGGAGCCGCTTGGGGTTCGGAATTGTGATCGCGAAGGGAGTTGACTAGATGCACGATCGGCTTGAAAAGGTTCTGCAGCATGTCAACTTCTTCGCCGAAGATGTGAAGTGCTCGCGAAGTCTTGATGTTCGGGTTAGTCATTGCGTCAATTTGCAATTCCTTACGTGCCGTGTTGTAGGCATCTTTAACTGGTCCGGCAAGGTCGACAATCGCGTCAATGATTGCTTGGATCAGAAGAGAGGCGTCGCAGCTCCTTCTCAGCATCGTCTCTTTGCTATCAAGACGATCCAGGATGGGATTCTCCACGTCCTCGGCCGAGTGCTCGAAGAAGGATATCACCGTGTTGTCGGACATCAGAAATAAAGCCACCTGCTCGACGCTGACCACCATGTCTTCGCTGGCAAGAGCGCTGTGCCTTTCCATCCACGCAGTGTGTTCCGGGATCTGCGCGCTCTCGTATCGATGAAGAGTTCGAATCGGCTTGATCGGAGTATCCTGGGTGAGGCCACTGTGAGCATTGATAAACTCATCGAGCTTGCCGTCCTGGTTCCGGTCCATATATCGAGGCAAGACATCCTGCTTGTGCGGTTTGCCACCTCGTTTCAGCCAGCTCCACCAGCGTCGTTTACGGTGATGCCGATCGTTGTATGTCGCAAATTTCTCGTCGACTTCGTCGCCATCGTCATCAGCCATCGCGTTGTTACAGCTGCACTTTTCCCCAGAGCCTTCGTGCTGGTGAAGCAGAACCAATTTCTGAAGCGTAAGCACAATGAATGCGTGATCGGCATACCAGTCGACCTTGGTGCGAGTGTGCGTATGCATGAGATCTTCAATGGCCAGACGATGAAGTTTGTACTTGCGACCAAGCACTTTAATGACATCCCAGCTGAGGCCATTGACCGAGATCCAACGGCACGGTAAGTCTTCAGTCCGTGGTTTTGACAGGGCGTCAGCGAGATTCTCATTGTCCACCTTGACTCCAGTGACGTTGGAGTCCGAGAAGTCGATTATGTTGATTTCACAGGCATTCTTGAGATTCGTTAGGTTGCTCGGAATCTTGTCGTCCTCAGCCGAGGTGTCCACGCCCGGTTCCGTTCCAGGCCCAAATTCCACTCCCACTGGCAGGTGCATGGGCTCGTGATACGTGGTGACGGTATTTGTTCGTGAGGCTTTTCTATGCCGCACGCCTTCATTGGAGTTCGGCACGGAAAGATTGGAGGAAGCGCTGTGGGTCCTCTGTCGCCCCACGGGGCTCTTGATGCTCGGCGGAGACGGTGCTGGCGAGCGCGCGATACCTTCGGCGCCGGTAGACCGCCCCTCGCCAGGGGTGACAATCGCAGGGGTGCGGTCTGGAGAACCAAAATCCCGCGAGTCCGACATGTCTTCGAAAAGTGTGTAAAGGTGAAGCTGAAGCGGGGTGGAAGAAGGTGAAGGCGGACGGACAAATCGTCACGAAGACTCAAGGCCCGCTGAGACGCATACAGGTAAAAGTTGACAGCCGGTAAAGATGGGTGATCATCAAAGGTAAACAAAAAGGATGTGATAAGAAGTACTTGTAGGATAGCAAGAGCATGGCAGGGATGTTGCGAATGTCGTCGATCGTGGTCTAGGAAGGGTCAATGCTGAAAAAGCTTCTCTCTCCTTAGCGACCCCGGACTATGCTTGTTTCTGGGCAAGTGCCACCTTCTGGAGATTCGTAAGTAAACATTAACATCAACATCAGCAATGCCTGCAACTTGACGCCGCGCGCACGAACCGAGCCTTACGGCGTGCTATGAGACAAGCCTTTCTCTTTTACATGCCCCAATCCTCCCAGACCCCTTTATTATCGAGTCGCACATCAACACATCTGGCTTCGTCGACGGCTTCCAAGTATACATGCGTAAAGATGCTCTTATTCGCCCACAATTCCGGCTATCATCTGACCCGTTTTAGATATTACCCTGTGCGCAGGTCGCCACAGCCCTGATCTCCCCATCTGATTTCGTATTGTGCCCTCTGACACGCATCCTCAATGTGCGTACACTTTCCTCCTCTCTCGAGTCTTCTCGCTGTCCGGATTCCTCCACCTCCTGGGCTCTGGTGACTCCCTACGCCGTCCATGGAGCCAGCGATTGCCCACAAACTTCTTTGCGCCCAGCAGGACCTCGGTGTGTGGCTCCTTGCGCTCTGTCTGGCGCCGCGCATTGACCTCCCTATCCTCCTCGGTCCACATCTCTATCTCGATAAATCCCGTTGCGGTCTCGGTATATACAATTCTTGCCGCCCACCAGCGCCATTCCCATAGGAGCGATGGGAAGGCGGCGTTGTAGAGCTGGTGAGGCTCCTCTATGTTCCTCCACTGGCTGAAGGAAGACTGGAAGAGCCGCAACCAGCGTCTGAGCCAGAACATGTCGCGTTGTCGGATGAGGTCTAGGTGTTCCCAAACATTGCGCAGCGTTTCAACAGATTCCTCGACCTTAAGTCCTCTTTCTTGACGAGAGAGGTTGTACTGGAGACGTGCAAAGGCGTCTTTGGTCATAAGTTTGTGTTCGTAGGCGAGTTGTCTTCCTTGCTCCATTCTTTCAAGGATCCGGAAAGAGAAGTCCTGGCCACGAAAGCTGCAGCGCCACAAGTTCTTAATCAACATGTTGTACATTCCCATCGAGGGTTTAATCCAGTATGGCGGTCCCGTCATGGTTTCCCATAGAGACAACAAACTGGATTCCGGGAGCTGACCAGTTGTGCTGCCATCTGATGAAGAAGTTCCGTGTCTGCGAACGGACAGGACAAACATCCATTCAAATAACTGGCTCCATACTTCATCCGTGACAGCGAGCTGGTAATGCCGCGCCACAAAGTCGATGATTCGTAGGGCGGCAGGAACATCATTGTTGATCCCGAAAGCATGTGCGATGGTGAACAGCAAGGCGGTCGTCGGCCGCAGGCGAGATGTTTCCGGTATCGACTTGGGCATCATTTCTGACTCGTCTCTGCCTTCGACGATTCCATCTGCATCGATACCCCAGACTCTCATCAAGATGGATTTCGGCATGTCCAGATCACCCTCGCGGGCACAAGCCATGATGAGAATCCGGAATGTCTCCTCATCGGCGATCGCCTTGTTGGTCATCATCTCGTTGAAGAATCTCATGACACGCTCTCGCAATCCGCCCGGGCCAACACGGTAGTTTCTGAATCTCACTTCGCGAATTTCCTTCTGACGGGACATCATATTGAATGGCACGACACGCACCCTGTGTCGTCCTCCAGATCGATGTGCGCCGTTGAGCACTACCGATGACATGAAGTGGTTGTAGTGTGTCGTTGAGGGGATATGGCCTTCACCAAGCATTGTCGTCCACATAATCGTTGCCATTCTGTGGCTACCCAGATCACGCGCGCTGCGTAGAAGAAGGGCATAGTCGTCCAGAGTCAGGCTTATGCCAGCCGATCGTCGAAGTCGAATAATCTTGCGAAGCACAATGCTATATTCGTACGCAATCAGAGACATCGGAGCGACGCCGATTGTCTTGGCTACAGTAGTGTTGAACTCGACGTAAGTACTTGCCAATTTAGCGATGAAATTTTTTGGATCGAGGATTTGAATGATTCCCGAGAAACTCGCTTGCGGAATCGATCGTAAGAAATCCTGGTCGTTGACTCTCTCAGCAGAGAATAAACATCGCATCAACATATCGGCCTCACGATTCGTCAAAGCTGCCGGAAATTCTTTCTTATAGTCAACTTCAAGCATCGAAGCATTTCTGGTATATCGATCGGAGTCGTCCTCATCATCGCTGCGCTCTGGGTTGTGCTTGGGACGGTTCTCGTCTCGATCCTCATTGCTTTCGAATTGCTCCCACAGGTCATATGATTTGACTTGGTCGCCGGATCCATCATGTGCTGGCAAATATTCTGTTGAATCCTCCAGTGCCTCCCTCGAAGCATGCCATGTCTCACTTTCTGGGTCTCGCTGGTCCAGAACGTCCCATATCTCACCTCCCGGATTTAGCTGACCGAAGGAATCATCTCCTGTCGTCTCGAGCTTTCCAAATGGCCTGAAAGTCTGACTACTTCTTTCACGTTGTCGTATTTCCTCGGCCTTTTCCTTGCCTCCACCCCTCTGCTCCTCAGAAAACGTCACGCCTCCCGCCGTCCAACTAATGCCGCCGTCGTCGCCATAACTTCGGTATTGATGCGGACCTCCTATGCCCACTCTCCTCCTCTTACGGCACCCCTGAACCGATTGTACCGTTCGGCGCGTGCCAACATGGCCGAGACGGGCGAGGAACGAGGACATGCGTCGTGGTCTCGTGGCTGGTGGCCATATATGGTACGGGTGGATGCTATGCTTTGGATCCGTCGCGCGGACGGTGTGGAGTGGCTTTCCTGGGGGTGGGGCTGTCTCGGTCTTCGGCAAGCGAGCCCTGACACTTACTCGGCAAATCGTACCGCAGCCCTAACTTCATGTGCGTCTTCACGACATCGATCGCGCTAAAGACTTGCTGCCAACTGCGCCAACACCAGTATACATTCTCCCATTTGATACGCTCGCTTCCACGATCTTCATGCCCAATGGCCGAAACCGAAGACTCCGGCTCCAACCCGGTCAATGAACCGCTCGACCTCGTCCGCCTGTCCCTCAACGAGATCGTCTTTGTAAAACTCAGAGGAGATCGCGAACTACAAGGCAGACTACACGTACGACTCTCTCTTCTCCTCACCACCGACACCAACCACCTCCCTTACCTGCACCTAGAAGAAGAAGAAGAAGAAGAAGAACAACATGCTGATGGCGACAGTAAAAATAGGCATACGACAATCATTGCAATCTCGTGCTGGGCGATGTGGCAGAGACGGTATACGTCGTCGACGAGGACGACGAGCAAGAGAGTGTGAGGACGGTGAAGAAGCAGTCGGAGATGCTGTTTGTGAGAGGTGAGTCGTAGTCGCCCTGGACGAATGCTTGCAAAAAAAGAAGAAAAAAAAAAGATATGATGTGGATACTGATGATTTGGGGTAGGAGATTCTGTGGTCCTCATCTCGCCGCAGCAATCATGATCCACATGGCACGACGACGTGCCAGAGCAGCAGTTGCCAAGATGGTCAGAGGCGGTAGCACCAGCACACATCTTTTGTTGGATTAGTGGGCATGCTCAATACTGGCAGACGGCGTGAGAGAAGAGCCACTCTAGCCAGCGAAAGATAAAGGTGGTGGTCTGCAAGATCTGGACGCTCCCTGGCTGTGCAGGTTTCTTCGAGGCCAAGTGGTCCTTCAATCATACCAGGACTCATCATCTCATTAAGAATAATCTCATGCGTATGGATGCCATATGGGAATACTTGCGTTCGCAACGCGGCCCACCTCCAAATTCACGTCAATTCGTCCTCGCAGGGTTTATCCCTTCGTCTACGCAACCTCCCATCTACAGACTCCACCAGATGCCCAGCCCACCCTGCCCTTCTTCCTCTTGTACGCGTCAATCGTCAAACCTCTTCCATCCCTTCCATCAAACTTCGTCAAAACATTGATCTGGCATGCCATCCCTGGCCGCCCCAGATCTTCGAGTCTGACATCGCACCACCAGACATCTCCGTTCGTCTCGAAAGGTAGCATATTCTTCGGGTTGTCCTTCAGCCCGTCCAGATTGAGCACATACAAATAGTAAGGTCCGTTCCCATTACGCACAGGGTCCCAGTGCGGGCAGACCTTTTGGAAGGAGAAGCGGACTGTCGGGCCTTGCTGCGAGAGCACGATCTTGCCAGCCGCAGGTCTGAATGAAGCCTTAAGAAGTCCCTCCTCAGCCACATACCCACTATACATTTGGGCGCCACAGCCATCTTTGTTTCCAGCGTAGTACTCTTCCCAGGTGAGCCGACGTCCGTCATTGCGATACTGCCAGCTACTGTCTCCTGGAAAATGATCCATACCGAAATCATCATTCGACTGTGTAAATCGCTCGGGTGCAAATTTCTTCTTGAATGTCTTCGTGGACGAATCCAGGTGTCCTGCACCCCAGCAAGCGTCGATGAGTTTCCAACAGCCATCATCGAGCTTGACGGCATTCCAGGCATGATCGGATTTGTACGGTGGTATGGATTCCCCAGGTTGAAGTGGTTGGTATCCGAAGCCTTTGCTAGCTCCGTTGCACACGATGACTTCCAGGCCGGCTTTGAGTGCGATTGCGGCATAAAGGCCGCCATAACCTTCACAGACAGCCAGGCCGGACTCGACGACAGCTTGAGGGGTCTGGGCTCTGCGTTGACTCGGATTGAAGAAGGAATTCGTATCGTAAGCCACATTGTGGTGGAGCCAGGTGAAGATGGCTCTGGCTTTGTCAGTAACAGAGGGGAAGGGTGCAGTAAGCTGCTGCGCCAGCCAGCCGATGTCTGTTGTTGGGAGCGACTCGCGTGGAAAGCGAGCAGCATGATTGTCAGGAGCAGAGAAATCCCGACAAAAGAGGCAGCTCGCCGAGCCAGTTGGTGCAGGTACAGTCATGGGCGTGGGTGTAGTCTGTAACTGCAAGTCCTCCAGATGGTCTGTGACTTTCATCTCCAACCACTCGGGACTGGCGCCCACCATTCTGTCGATTTCTGTACCAGACTTGAAATAAAGCAATGTAGGCATGGCTTGAACACCATACTGCGAGTAACAGTCTTCTCTCGCGGGACGATTGACCTTGGTGAATGCGATCTGATTTGGTCGCGACCATTTGGCGCACAATTGATCATAGGTTGGGGAGATGGCCTTGCATGGGTTGCAGTAGTCGGCATAGAAGTCTACAATCACAAACTGATGCGAATTGATCATTTGAGAGAGGTGAGCGGGCGAAGTGATCTCAATCGGTTTTGTATTGCCCATAGGTTGAGTTTGTTGGCCTGGTTGGCTCACAGCGCCCTTGCCATTGAATTTTGGTTTCGAAGCTTGTAACGCGGCGAGATCTGGTTTCGAGCTGGCAGGAATTGGTGGTGGCACGCCGTTACTTTGCGCCTCAGCCCTGACATGGGGTGATGTAGGTGTGACCTCAGTAGCCTTGTTCATGCCCCAGGACAGTGCGGATTGCCTTGGTCGCGGAGGAGGAGCAGGCTCAACCCTGAATGGTGCAAGCGGAGGTTCTGCTCGCACAGGCCGAGGTGGTAGTTCAATTGCTCTTAGCTGCTCTTGTGTAGAGGTCTGCTGGCGTACAGGCAAAGTTGGGGTTAGCACACACTGTCGGTTTGTAGGCGGAGGCATTGGAGGGGCCGTCGTGTCTTTCCCAATGGGCTCAACCTTTGGCGACGACTTCGTCCGTCTCACAGGCCTCAACCCGGCATACTTCCTGTCATGCGCTTCCTTCTCCTCCGCTGAGCGTTTCGGAGGAAGAGCTGGCAATGCAGATGGATCATAATCAGGAGCCTTGACAGCTCTACGCGCATCGCCCTGAGAAGTGAGCGAAGTTGCATTCGAGATGGCAGAAATCGAAGATCTCGTCGTCGCCATGGAACTCATCGAGTCCGTAGAGTCTCTCCGACCATGTCCATATGATGCCTGAGCAGGAGCTTCAGATGGCCTCCTTGGCGGCAGAGCGGGGCTTGGCTGTGCCGATGTGCGCCTCGGTGGCAACGCAGGACCTAGCGATGACTGTGTTGTCGTCCTAGACGGTAAAGGTGGCCTCGCGCGGGTTCCATTCGAGCCATCGCCCTCGGGTAGGTTGCCTGTCTGTCGGGTAGAGACAGGGGCATTGTCCAGAGTGGGCGGTACATTTGTGCTCTGTGGACGATCAGGCCTCGCAGGCAACCCCGGGCGCGGAGGTGGAGGAGGCCGTGGTCGCGGTGCCGGGGCGGAGATAGGCTGAGTGCTTCCATTCGTCGCCTGGACATACGAAGGAGGTGGTTGTCCAGGAATCTTGCCGACCTGTGCCAGTTTCAGGGCGGCGATGCGCTGCGCAATGGAAGTGGGGGCTGCTTCTGCCTCTTCCGCCATAGTGGCAATGGATCCTCATAGGAATGTCCAAGCGAGTGTGTCGTGGCCGTCAATGGCACTGGTATAGATAAGAAGTGGCTGGGAGTATAAGACGAGTGCTGAGAAGTGTGTTTGATCAGGTGTTAGATATGTGTCGTTTAGTCGTACTACACAGCCCGGTCCCAGTCCCCAGCTGCTTGCTCATTTTAGACTTTCACAGGATTCAGACACTGCTGTGCCACCTCGCGGCCTCTGTAGGCCCACACGTCATTGGTTGATTTCAGATTGAGTCCGCGGAGTACAAGGGATCAGATACGTATATGCGTGCACGGCGATGAGTCGGCAGTCGGTATCCAATGCGATATCTAGCAGAGGAAGAAGAATGGAAATTGTCGCCAGAGTAGGTGAATGGAGGGAAGCGCCTCGCCACACGGCCCAAAAGGTGCAAGTGAGGTGGACCCCGCGAATGGCCAAGCATGGCAGCCACGACCTCAGTGCATCCATCTGTGATTGGCTGGTCAATAAACACATGCTGTATCAAGTCCATCGCCAGTATTCGACATTCACAAAGTCAGAAATTGCTCACGGTACATATGGGCTCGCGCGACCTCATTCATCGCATTTGCATGTGCCTATCCTCAGCGCTACATCTTCTTCACTTTGAGAACTGCTCGCAACATAAACTTTTTTTGGTCTCTCTCTTCAATAAGCGTGAACTGAACAGTAGATGCTGGAAATTGTCCCTTTGTCTCTCCAACCCGATTGATTGGTGGATAGCATAACCGCCACCCGCCCTTTCCTCTATATCATCAGTGAAAAACAGTCGCGTGAACCAGAGACATATCGGACGAGTGCATCGGAAGCGGCAAAACATAAGGGAGTTCATTTCGTCATGATATGAAGACGACTGGTCATGAAGTCGAGGGCGCTGAAGAGAGGTGCCCGCTCGATTTGGTCGTGTTCGGTCGGTGTAGTGTTTGAGTATAGTGACATCCTTGGTGATGGCGGCAGTCGGCTCGAACAGGTGACATGTGCACAATCTTCATCTGATGTGCCTTTGCATGGCCCTGGAATTGTGGTGCTTGGTGTGAAGCCACCACGTTCCCGTGGGTGCGAAAGTCCTATCGCTTGCGCTTGTTGTTCATCTGCTTGTTCTTGTCGGGAAGAGCAGGTGCAATGAAGTAACCATTAGCGGGGGTCGAGATCTGTTGTGCAGGCGGCGAATGCTCCTCGAGGCCATCTTCGGATTTCTTGATGGGCACTCCCATATGCCGGCCGTATCGTCCCTTGCGACCGTTGCCTTCATCTTCGCTGATACAACCGTCGGCGCCGATACCAGCGTCCTTGCAGCGACCACAAGGTCGTTGTCTGTCACAGCCTTTCTTACTCTTTCTGCAGCGTTGGCAGCGTGGCTTGGACGACAGATCGTCCTCATCGTCACCGAGCTCCTTGTGGGGATTGACGCTCGACGAGATCGAGGCTTTGCGTGATTGGGAGGGAAGCGAGGCTGGCGACATGGGCATCTTGCTACCCATGGATGTCTTCTTGACCTTGCCAGATATTGACAGTGCCCGTGGCTTGCCGGTCTTGCCTCCCGCTGCCCCCGCGCCATTGCGAGACTTGCTCTTGGGCTTGAGCAGCTTGCGTTGTCCATTTTCACCGTTGACGAACGCTTCTTCGCTGCCGAACGTACCATCACGATGATCTTCATACTCTTCACCGCTAGTGCCGTCGCTAGGCAGCTCATTCATAAGTCGTTGTTTCTTGCGTTGAGGACCAACATCTTCTTTCGAGAAGCGAGGTACAGGTGGCCGAGTGTGGTCTTCGTCGTCTTCGTCTTCATCTTCCTCGTCGCTCCCTTCGTCCGAGGAAGCGGCTTCGGCCTTGCCGCTCAATGCGTCGTCGACAGTAGAAGTCGAGGTACGGCCGTGCGAAAACGCGGTAGGGTCACCTAGTCGCATCAATTGTAGAGCAACATCCTCATCGGATATGACGCTGCCAATAGTGGGATCGGGAGTGGGCAGCACTCCGCCGCTGGAGTGACGATTGGAGCCGTAGCTGGCACCGCTCATGCGACTGCCTCGCAGCTGCCTGCTAGGAGGCTGGAAGCCACTCTGATACGGATTGCCAGGGAAAGGGGGTTGCATTGAACCAGCGCCATTGCTATAGCTTTGCGGTGAAGGTAGTGCCTGTGTGTATGAAAAGGTATGCTGGTTCGAGTACGCATATGGTGATGCAGCGTTATGAGGACCAGAACGACGCTGTGGGGAGATGGATGATATCGACGCGCTCAGCGGCACCTGTGGTGGAACGAAGAGAGGCAGTTCCTGCTGTGTGTTAGAGTACACGAGTCTGCGTTGGTACAGGTTTGATGCTGATTCTTACCGAGCTTTCAAACGCTCTCTTTCGCCGGCCACCCTCAACAATGTTGTCGACAGTGATGTCGGCCTTGATGTCGTCTACCTTGGAGCGTCGAGAGCTAGCAACAGAGCCATTCTCATTGTCACCGCTACTGTATCCCTCAACGTCTCCTGCAATGCTGTTGTCCTTGCTCTTGGTGCGATGTGTGCGTGGTTTACCGCTAGGCGCTACAGATGCGCTGCGATGGCCAGTATCTGATTGTGGAGACATACTACGAGCTCCAAGAGACTGAACACCTGATCGTAAATCCGTATGATTGGCGTTGTGAGAAGGTGGGCGCATCTCGAAAGGTGCACCAAGGGCGAGCTTCTTGGGTGACGCAGAATCTCTAGCATGGTCACCAGAAGGAGTCGGCGCTTGTTCGACAGTAGTGCGAACATACACTGTCATGTCGTTGTCAAAGTTCTTGTAATCGTTGATGATCGTGAACCCGTCCTTGTCTTCGAAGCTGACGCCGAATTCGTAAAGGCCGTAGAAGTTTTTGACTGTGTTCACGATGGACTCCATGGTATCGTGAGGCGATATCATGACCCGCATAGGCAGTCGTGCTTGAATGCGAGGGTCCTTCTGGTCTATGAGCTGAAAGACGACATGTTTCTGGTCCTTCTTGGCTGGCGACCCTCGAACTGAGCCGTGCGACGTAGTAGCCCCATTGTTCCCTCTCAGCGAGCGCTGGGTATTCCCTGTGTATGTCTTGGAAGTATACTGGCCGTCGGTACCCAGGGAACCATGGCGTGTTGGGTATTGATGGCTCTGCCTCCTGCTATCCGCTGACTGAGAGTCGTCTGTTACCCCATTCGACAACATGCTGGAAACGTCCATAACCCGATTTTTCTGCAGTGGTATGAGGCCGCCAGGATAGACCAGTGTAGATTCCGTATATCCGCCACGAATTGGATCGAGCGCGACGGTATGTGCCACCCACGACGTCGTCGGCGCAAGCAGGGAGGCGAAGTTCGGGGCGCTGGGCGGTGACGGTATGAATGACTGGACTGCGACACTACCAACACGTCAGTGAGATTCAGAAGACTTCACGAGTCCAGTGAGATGCTATGTTGAGTGAGACATGATCTTGCCGCGCTTTGAGCGGCTGACAGAGGATGCAAGTCGGGATCCCACTGAGCAGGAAGCGCCGATGAGGTCTTGATATCGAGGTATTCTTGGGCATTCTGGAAGCGGATTGGGACTCATACCTGATCGCCTTGTCTGAAGGAGGGCTGACGATGATTGTGTGATGGTTCTGACCAGGTCTGGTCAACCTCGCTGCCGATGGCTGCCGCCGAGGCGCAACGCCCAGACTGCAGCGAGACAGGATGCCGCAGGAGCGAGCGCGGCGAAGTAGATGCAGTGATGAAGAGTGCTGATTGCGCAAGATCGAACATTCACAGTACGCCCAAGCTCGACAGTGGCCAAGATAGGTCGTTGTGGTGTGGGAAGAGGAGTGGGAGGGAAGAGAACGAAGGTCGGTGGAGTTGCGGAGCCATTACCCATGCATGCCTTGAGCGGGACGCAACGCACGAGCACCGCACAGGATTGCACACATCACGAACTAATTGCCCCTCTCTATAGTACAATATGATCCGATATGGAGCATAGGTAGTAATGACTTGGAACATGTTGCCGCCAGGAGATGACTGTGCCAATTGAAGGACCGCTGCGTTGCCCTACGAATCCGGTGCGTAGCCGCCAGAGAGACGGTTGAAACAAAGGAAGCGGGCGAAATACAAGCACGAGGTCATTTGCATCTTCTCCAATTACCAAAGTAAAGACGGATTGCCGCTCATGTGCGCTGGACTGCAGCGCCAACTCGCGAGCGAAAGAGAGCCTCTGCACATTAGCTGCATTTGCAACCCCGAGCGAGAACAACTGCACAAGCCCTCAGGGCCGATGCGCTCCAATAAGAGCCGCCGCTACGTAGATCGCCGCCCATACTTGTCCACACCAACTCGCGCACGCTGATAAGTGACAGATGGGCAAGCATCATCATGTTTCCTTTGGCGACCTTGATGATGCGGAGCATAGCAGCGCGCCGCCCACCAAGCCTCTGATCGCTGGTCGCATGAGCGCTCATGCTTTGAGACATGAGTAGATGGGGTCACAGGCACCTCCCGTATGACGCCAGCAGGATATGGGACGCAAAGCCGCCAGAGTAGTAGAAGCACTCTGCGTGTGTAGCACTGACAACAGCCGGATTGAAATGGTGTAGGCGCAATCGACTGTGCCGGGATATATCGCGGCGTGCGCAGGCGTTGAGGAAACTCGGTGAAGAACGGCGTCATTGCCCACTGGTACCACAATGGCCCGCTTGCATATCTCGCACATACATAGCAGCAAGCTGGAAGGCGCTCAACAGCATAGCGCAAAGTCAAGTGCCGGTCACGCACCTTTAGGAGGTAAGATGTCAGTCTCGAGTTGCTGGCATGCAGCGACCGAAGATGACGCGGCGGCTGACTGGATTTATTAGTGTTTCCTTTGGCGGGTTGTGTTGGGGAAAAGCATGCGATTCCTCCTTGTTCTCTCTGGAAGAAAGAGGAACAGAGAGGGGTCCAGAGGCGGGATCTCTACCGCTGTCTCGTCGACGCGAGTGGTCTGGAGCCCCGATAGGCTGAGAGCGCACCGTCGCCGACAGCGTTCAGGTTATGCCAGCGCATCACGATTGACCACCAGCCGACTTGCTTTACACCGCCGCGTCGCCCCAGAAACGCAGCGACTGTGAGTGAAATAGAGGGCGCAGTCGAGTGGTTTGCTCGCCCCGCTGCGATGCTTCCACACCGAAGGGTTCGCATCACGTGTGGACGTGTTGGAGGGCGTGAAGCTTCGAGCTGCAACGCGGCGATTGTCTAGAATTGCGCCGACGAGGTTTGCGCACGTCGCAACGGTGAGCGATGCTCCAAGTAAGTCGACATGATCTCGTCGAGGATGAATTAGTATTTTCGACGGTGCGAGAAGTGTTAGACAGTGCAGGCGCAGATGCGCGATGGAAGTGTCGAGTTTCGGCGTCGTGGAGTTTGACGCGAAGTGGAAGTGACGTTGGGAAGCTTGGGTAAGGCACGGGAAGAGCCGCACTGTTTACCAACACTAAACAAGACCACAGACCACCGAGCATCTTGAGGGTTCAGGTTGCTTGGACAGGTGCGCCATCTCCCTCGACGACAGGCACGGCAACCACTGGCAACCTCGCCCACCATCCCCGGCATCAACAATCCGGTATCGACATCCAGCAGCACATATCTTGCCTTCAGTACCGCGAAGCAAGTCGCATATCCGCCTCGTCGCCCGCCTCGCCGAATGTGCTGGTAGCCGTCGCGCCGCTGCAGCTGGTCGAGAATCGCCGGCGAGCATCTCGAAGAAAACCGCGCCGTCCACCAGTCAGACCTCCACGCGCATCACCAGACTCGTGCACGAGTGGCGACGGGACCATACTGGACAGCTTCATCAGCACGGATATCAGCAGCCGCCAATATGGACGCGAAGGTAAGCTCTAACCCGTCTCTAATCTAACCATCACAAGCTCCTGGTGCTGGCAAACCGAGCTGTCAAACTTCTTGTTGATAAAACATCACCTGCTCTGTCCACCTGTTCTCTCACGTCCATCAATCGAACAAGCATGGCCTCGCATCACGAATACGCATCACTTGATCATACCGTAGATCTATCGCCATTTGCGCAACTTCATCAATGCTTCTCATACATCACAATCCTCTCCACAACATTTACCACTACTCGGGTACTAATTCTCGACGTGCAGCCTCAGCGACTGGGAGCGCGCGCCGCCATACGCATCCACGATGAGAACATGCCGCTTGGCAATCCAATCGGCAAGACCTTGCTCCACGGCCGTACCAAATCGACAGGTGCCCTCAGTGCTACCGCGGCGGCCCACAACAAGAAGATCCTCGCAGAGACGAACGCGAATGTCAGACTGGCTCCGAAGGACGATTCGGAGATAGGAAAGACGTCTCCCGGCAAACTCAGGATATTGCAGGACTCTGGAATGCCGGTACAAGCAGCGGCGTTCAGTCGACCAGCAGTGCGCCCTCTTGGAGCCAAGGCCGGCTTTAGCCAGAACACGGCACACACTCAAGCTCCCGTGCCCGTTTCTAGTGATGATCAGGCCAAGAAAGTCATCCCCAAGAAGAGCAAGATTCTTCGAGATGTGCTGCCAGTTCAGCCCGAGGTGGTTACCAGGGAAACCAGCACGGCGGTGCTCCCGACAGCCAAGCAGCCACAGCAACCCGTACAGATATTGCAGAGACCCAGCACCACAACTACGGCTCCCCCACATCAAGAGGTTCGCCATGTCGAGACGATCCCGCTTCGTGACGAAGCAGCGCCCCATCCAGTACCAGTCGCCAGCCAACATCAACAGCAGCTGGTCTTTCCTCAGCAGGTCGACTATCAGCCTGCACAGTTTTGCGCTCAGCCGACGCTCAATGGTGTGGTCCAGGACATCAACCAGCCATACCAGACTCACACACTACCTTCTGATCAAGGCCAGCAAGAGGAAGACTTTGACGATGGTGACCAAGACTACATGACCGCCCGATCATTCGACCTGCGCAGCGAGGCAACCGAGACCACCATCTTCAATCCAACACACAACAAGAAGCATGAGGCGGAGATCGCGGAGGCAAAGATATGGGTCGATAACAACCGAACAGCCGACGAAGTCGAGGATGAAGCATGGGACACGTCAATGGTTGCAGAGTATGGCGATGAGATCTTCGAGTACATGCGTGACATTGAGACAAGAATGTCGCCCAACCCTTACTACATGGACACGCAGGTATGTTCGGCATGCAGAGGCCGGGATAGGTGTTGATTCACTGAGTACTGACATTGTTCTAGACGGAAGTCCAGTGGTCAATGAGAGGCGTCCTTATGGACTGGGTCGTGCAGGTTCATCAGCGTTTTAACCTCCTGCCCGAGACCCTCTTTCTGACGGTCAACTACATCGATCGCTTCTTATCAGCGAAGGTGGTATCTCTTGGCAAGCTGCAGCTGGTTGGCGCCACTGCCATCTTTCTTGCTGCCAAGTACGAAGAGGTCAACTGCCCAACCATCTCGGAGATCATCTACATGGTAGACAATGGCTACACCGCGGACGAGCTGTTGAAGGCAGAGCGCTTCATGCTCAGCATGCTGGCATTTGAGCTCGGATGGCCAGGACCTATGAGCTTTCTCCGACGCATAAGCAAGGCAGACGACTATGATCTGGAGACGCGTACGCTGGCCAAATACTTCCTGGAGGTCACCATCATGGACGAGCGATTCGTTGGATGCAAGCCAAGCTTCCTCGCCGCTGGCGCACACTGTATGGCTCGCCTAATGCTGAGGAAGGGTGACTGGACCAAGGCCCACGTCTACTACTCCAACTACACCTTCCGCCAGCTGCACCAATTGCTCAGCGCCATGTATGTGTGCTGCCTCGACGCGCCGAAGCACCACTGCGCCGTGTACGACAAGTACACCGACAAACGTTACAAGCGTGCTTCGACTTTCGTCCAGGGCGAGATGCTCAAAGGCTTCCAGCTGCCATTTCACCACCGCGGCAGCTCTCTCGGCGCACTGTGTCCTGGAACAAATTGGCTTCAGCAGTGAATGAGGCAGACGACCAGCGATCGGACCATCTCACGCCAACTCTGATCGCTGGCTTGTCGACACTAATTTTGACGAGGAGTCCAATCCTTCGACTTGCTGGTTTGCATTTTCACTCCATGGACCGGATCATCTTGCCAGTTTGACCACAGTCCTTGGAGCGTCTGGGCGCCGTTTGGGTGCCTCCTGTTTCCATCCTGGCGCATGATGAGTTTTCATCTCGCACGATTCCGACGACGTATTGACGACGATACGATAAAAATCTCACTAATTCCGGCTTGTCCAGAGGCTCTCTTTCCCCTTGGGCGCGCCAGCTTTCATTACCATAACAGGACTTCCTTGCCTCTTCTCCATTCCCTTGGTTCTCCTTGTGATATCAGGCGCAAGATTGGCACTTCGTTTGTGGCTATCAGGCGAGCGTGGTGTTTACTGTACATGGGCTCGGTTCTGCAGAGCTCGCGCGAAGATCTCGGAAGACAGACGGTGCACCGAGGGCATTTCGTAGAGGACAGGAAGTGTTTGATCACTCAGCATGTAAACGTCCAAGGCTTTTCATAGTAGGACTTGGAGTAGCATGCGAATCAAAGACGAACAGTCGCATTTGCCAAGTGACCTCCCTTTCTCATTCATTGCATTGCAGCTGAAGTGAATGAAAGCTGAACACAGCAGATGGAACGCGAACTTCGGCATCCAGTCCCTCTCCCTCAGCTCTTCGCAGCTCGGGCCTTCCCCCACCCCACCAACGCGGCCCCTCATCCTCACCCCCTCGGGATCTCGCTCTTCACCTCGAAGCCGACCCTGAATCTCGCCGCATGCAGGCACAGCACACGGCACATCACACCACATCCACATCCACACCCAAACCCAAACCCACATCTCATATTCTCCGGACTCGCTGCCCACACACCGCTGCGGAAACACGATATGCTGCTGACATTATCGAGGCTATAAATTCACCGGCGGCTGCCACATCATCCCCATATTAATGGTCGGCTGGCTCCATGAATACTGGTCGTCCATATCCGGAGTGGCCTGGTGGGGATCCGATATTGAGTTTTCGAGGTCCTGCATTGGAAGCGATAATGAGAGACGATTGTTCAGAGCTAAGTTTGGGAGGTGCTCGTAGTATCCCTCTTGGTGCTTCTTGTTTCCCTTATTTCCTTCTCCTCCTCGCTCTCTTCCTTACTTACACCGCCCTTTTGCTCCATCCTAAATCCACTCCCGTCCCATATCAATCATTCAAAGGTGAGAGAGAGAGAGAGAGATCGAGACAGAGAGAGAGCATAACCTTAAGATCCCCCCAGACTAACTCCCTCCCAGCCAAACAATCATGTCTCAGCAACCCGTCCTCGTGCAGACCGCCTCCCTCCACGGCAAGGTTGCCCTCATCACCGGTGCCGGCCGTGGTATCGGACGAGGCTGTGCCATCGAGCTCGGCAAGCGTGGTGCCTCCGTCGTTGTCAACTACGCCAACAGCAAGTCCGCTGCCGACGAGGTCTGCAAGCTGATCGAGGAGACCGGCACCGGCGCCAAAGCCATCTCCATCCAAGCAGATGTCTCCAAGAAGTCCGAGATTGAGCGTCTCTTCGAAGAGACCAAGAAGCACTTCGGCAAGATCGACATCGTCATGAGCAACAGCGGCACTGAGTCGTGGGATAAGACGGAGGAGATCACGGAGGAGAAGTTCGACCACGTCTTCAACTTGAACGCTCGCGCACAGTTCTTCGTGGGACAGGCCGCATGGAAGCACTTGGAGAACAACGGACGACTCATCCTCATGAGCTCGATTGCCGCGGGTCTTTTGGGTGTCAAGGACCATGTGCTGTACAATGCGAGCAAGATGGCTGTGATCGGTATGATCAAGGCGTTTGCCACGGATTTCGGGGCCAGGGGTATCACCGTCAACGGTGTCGCTCCAGGTGGTATCAAGTCTGACATGTGAGTTGCCAATCTCGAGGTGAAGGGGCTTAAGACCGCTGCTGACAGTCTTCGTAGGTTCACACAAAATGCCTGGCACTACATTCCAGGTGGCACTCCAGACTGGCCGGCGGAGAAGATTGAGAACTTGATGGCAGAGCACTGCCCTCTCAAGCGATGCGCGCTTCCAGAGGATGTCGCTCGCGTTGTTGCCTTCCTTGCTTCTGAGGATGGTGGCTGGGTCAACGGTAAGCTCTCCCTCGCTTCCGCAATTCAATCCCGAAAAATGGCAGTACTGATAGATTCATTGCAGGCCAAGTCATCACCATCTCCGGCGGTTCTTCCCAATAAGCTCGTCAACTCCTGCTGAAGCTTTCCTGTGATTCGGGAGGAAAAATATGGTTGGGCATATCTTGGAGTACAGTGAAGGGCCTTGGAGTCAAGGGTCTTTCGGATAGACGGCCCGAATGATGCGATGAGGATGGGTCATGATCTGTGGCTGTCTCGCGGTTACCGTGCTTGGGTGTGGCAGAGATCAGTATCCGCCCGTAAAGTTTAGCCACTGAGTCTTCAAGTTGTTATGACTGGACACCTTGGTTACACAGTCCTGTGGTCGACTGGGAAGTGAGTCCCTCCAAGAAACAATATATCGCTAAACTCCTACAATTCATAATGTCAGTGAGAGCTTGGTTTCATGTAATTTCTGGTGATCTAGACGATCCATCCAACACACCCTTTCCTTTGCAGCAGCACCAGCATTGGCACCAGCATTGGCACCAGCATCGACACCAGCAAGATATCGAAGAAGCCCATAAAGCTCCCTCTCGCACTCATCCAATGACTCCTGCTCAGTCAGCCTTGCCATCCAAAAACACCAGATCCTAGGACAACTCTCGATATCTCCATCCCCTCGACCACCCTTCGCTCGAATACTCACTCTCATCTCCATTTCCGCAAATCCTCGCAGCGCAAATGCTCGCCTCGGAGACTTACATATTCAAATGTGCCGCTCGACTCGGCTCTACTTTGCAAGCACACTGGAACGCGCCCCTGCCCAAGTCTTCCTTCGACTGGTATGTATATCAGAGAGCTGGACAAATAGATGCGCAAGCATCCCCAACGCCATGATGACGATAAGTCATAGTCCAACGCTTTGCGGGGCACCATCGCGAGGTCGCTAGACAGAGCTCTCATGGACGAAAGTAAGCCATTTGCCCAAAATAGGTTCGAGGGTTTCCTACCTACAGCGTCGGAGGGGACTGATATTGGAATCGATGAACATGATTATGGGTGTCGAGATTGAGGAAGTGATTATGTCTCTGGCGCGAGAAGATTGGGGCGATGTTTCAGGGCGGAGTTTCGCTGCAAGGTAGGTACGTACCAGGAAGAAATTTTGGTCTGGATGAAGATGATGATGAGAATCAGTGAACTGAGTTGAGTGTATGAGAAATTCTTTCTCTCGTGCCTTCCAAGGTTGTGTCGAGAGGGTGGTCGCCACAGGGAGGATTTTCTTCTGTATGTGCAAATCCTCAGTTTCTGCTGGGAGGTGATTTTGATCGGACGATGTTTCTGGCGTTTGTACACGGTCTTCCAGTAGGGTCACTGGGGGGTTTTTTTTACAGACAGGGTACACGGAACTTCTCTCCGACAGACCTTGACATCACCTGGAAAGCCAGGGATGATGATTGATATGAAGAAGAGGTAGATGGGAAAGGTCTGCATGATACGCCGTCAGATGCAAGGTTCAGTGTCAGCGAAATTCTCAAAAGGATTTGCAGCCTCTGGTCTTCGTGCGAGGAGCACGCACTTGGTGGAGGCTGGGAATGCAAAGTCAAGGAAATCGCGAACTTGTTCACTTCACTTGCAAAGCTTCTAGCATATGGTCGCGTGTCAAGTTCCTCGGGCGCCAATCTATCTCAACTGGCGGTTACCATGGGTTTATCTCATGGCCTCTTTCTAAATGTTTTTTCGTCGACTCTTGTCGCAGTCTATTTAACCTGACGCGACCAGAACCTGACACCTTGATGACCTGTCATCGGCTGTAGCAAGTATGACTCTCGGTTCAAAATTGTCGACTGTATGAAGTGTCTCGCGAGCGTCCCACAGGTTTATGAACAACCCTAAGCAATGGCAACGAAGGCCAGACAGGAGTCCGACTGGAGCAGTCCCACGGTCGCCAAAGAACGATCCGACATGGTAATCATTCCACATTGCAAGTGATGCGAGCCAGGTTGGACTTATTCCTCCTTACTCGGAAGCCAACGATTGCTCACCCCGGCCAGACATCGATTTGCAACCCGACCTTTAGTGCTCTCGACTCGCGTTCCTCGCATTGCGAGTACGAGGACAGAGAGACATGGTCAAAGGTTTGCGATGAAGGAAAGATCGCTCAGCATCTTCGATTGAAATGTCGCCATATGACACGCCGCGAGAGCTTGGCGCGAATGTCGATGGGAGTGGAGTCGGCTGAGACATCCCATTCTTTTACATTAATCGAGCGTCTGGTCCTGAATCTCAGTCGAGCTTCGAGGGTGACCGTTGTTGAGTTTGATGGCACAAGTTTGCAAACAAGGTTATTGCCAAGCTGTCAGATAGAGTTGTCGCGGAAGTGGAGTGAAATACTGAAGGCGTTGCGCGATAGCCGGAGACCTGGGATGGGAAGCGCACGGCCAGCGCGAAAGGATCCGGGACAAGCCCAAAACAACATGCTTGTATGCAGGGTTGGAAGGAGCGGCAATGACAAGTGCCAAGGTCAGCACGTCATGTTATCGTTGGTGAGACGTGGGATGTTAGGGGGAAGATAGAGAGTATGAAAAGGAAACAAGTCCTCCACTGAAAGCTAACGTGTCGGTGAGATAAGGACTTCGCGAAGAACCAGAGAAGCTTACGCTGCGCGACTTAACACTTCTGTTCCCAACACTCGATCTTACAATTCAATGGTGTCGATTCGATGCGCTGCCCTCACGGCAGTGAGTGCCTTGCCAATGCCCCGAAGCACCAAAAACAAGTGCAGTCAAAAATTAGGGTATCTCCCGCGACATTCCATGCAAAAGCACCAGTTCTGTGAGCCTGATGTCAAGGATTTATAGAGCCCCTGCCGACGAAGAAATCGCCGAAGCGCTGGCCGCTAGAAGACAGAGCGTGCAAAGCGTTCCATCTGACCTAAACCATACAACAGCACAAGGAGAAGCGAGATTGCGACAAGAATCCACGGTATCCCGGGAATCCAGCTCGAAATCTTCTCTTTCAACACCATCTGATCCAGCTCGTTGACGAGGCTAATACTGCGATTGAAAAGCTGCTGAGCGGTGTCAATCACATCTTGCCTCTCTTGTGGTGTGAGAAGTCTCTCTCCCTCAGCTAGCTGAGTTTTGAACCGGGCTTTGAGCTCTTCGCCGTCTTGATCGCCGTCGAAGGATAGGAAAGAGAAGCCTGGAAGTTCGAGAAGCGCAGATTCTCGCTCGTTGTCGATAGATGGTGTGTCAGATTGCTGCCAGAAGCCGGGTCCACCATTTGCCACTTGCTGTCTTATCCATCTGCCACCACTGAAGACTGCCATGTAGAAGACCCAAGCGAATGCAACGAACACATGAGGTTTACTTCGCATTAACGAGCGCATGTGCCTTGTCCATTCGTCTCCAAGATCTGGTGTGCTGTACACCTTCGTGCCTACGATGTTCCGCAAGTGCTTGAGATCGTTTCGCAGGCGATGATGTCTGGCAAGACCTGGTGGACGCAAGTCTGCAAGCCATTCGCGGATCTCGAGCTCATGCGCGGAGCCGGATCCAGGCTTCATAAGCACATGGCGAGTCATGAGATCCCATTCTACCTCGAAAAAGATGAAGATTCTCGCGAAAGGCACGATGCCTCGACCGAATAGCAGTGGGGTGTCTGTGTGCGGCGGCAGTGCGAGTGGCAGACGGTTGATGAGTAGACGATTCAGCTCAGTGTGTTGCTTGCGCGTAGCAATATTGATGCGGCCTGGGAGGGTATCGCTCGGTGAGAGCATGGTGGATGGCGGTGGCGTGGGCGACGCAGGAGGAGTGGGCAGGATATGCGCTCTGGTATGGGTGGCCATGATGGGATGGTCTGCTTAGCGGATTGCTGTCCTTATGAAAGGAAGGCTGCCTAGCGACAGCAGCGACTCAGGAGGTATGATCATGGTGCCGGCAAGTTCGTGTTGGGCGATGGTGGCATGTGACGAGAGTGCGCGTGAATATGAGTGGTGACTGTGCTAAGAGTCAGTTGACGGTGCATATTGAAGGTGCATCGAGAAAGCATCGTCAACGTCACGAGCAAGCGGATCTAAGCGCCTTTAGCGCGCTGGCCCTGGCCCAGTCGTCGTCCCTGACAACGGCTAGTGTTTATGCTACATCCCGGTCTGTGGACGCGATAGCGACTCGACTGAGGAGTCAGTGCACACAGAGCAGCAGAACATCATCAGCACCTCCATCACCATCACTTCCTCGTCCCCTTACCATTACCGCCGCTACTCTCCGCGCCGCTGCCAATCGCTCTTACTACGCTCATTACCCGTGGATACACCGCCCACACCCACACCCATACCCATATCCACAGCCATCCTCCGCTTCAGCTTGTTCAAGCACACAAACATTCCCGAAGATCGCCAAATCTGGTCGCATTCGTCGCTTGCAACGTTCATGATCCACTAGCATCCAGTGCTCCCGGGAGCGACACTCACTGCTGCACTACGCAATGGATTCCTCCTACCTCACCCAGCAAGTCACGACCATCATCGAGCGCCTGCATGCCTTCTTCGATGAGATCGGTGTCCCCACACACGAGCGCGACTCACGCGAATCAGAGGTATGCGATGCGCTTCTTGCTGTTGTGGTGTAGTATCATCAGGCCGAGACTGACCATTAATCTAGCTGTTTTCTGCTCTCTCGGAAACACTACACAACCAGCTGAACTTGGTGGCCAAAGAGAAACATGATCTCACGGAAGAGGCTAAGCGCCTCATCAAGACCATCCGTCTCATGGAGCGATCGCTGGACGACACACGCCCCAAAGACGACTTCGAGTCCGAGCGCGACGGCCTCAAAATTACCCTCCCACTACTCAACTGTATACAACGCCTGAAAGAGAAGCACCACACAGTGTCGAAGCTGCATCGCGAACGTTACGAACAGGTCAAGAAGCTGGTCGAAGCACTAGAGTCTTATGCCTCACATCTAGAGCCATCTTTTGTCAAGATCAAGCTACCTCCGACCAACGGCGAAGTCTCACCGACATTCGACCTGTCTCCAACGTACGTGACGAAGCTCGACAACGAGTTCACGAGAGTCTACGAGGAGTACAACAAGCGGCTGGCGACCGTTTCACAATGCGCTGGCGATATCATTGGCCTCTGGTCGGAGCTGGGCACACCACAAGCGCAAGTCGAATCACAGATCGTGCAGTACGCACAGGATTCTCCGGAACAGCTGGGCCTGCATCAGGACGACCTCAAGCGACTGTTTTCGAAGCGTGATAAGCTCGTTGCCGAGAAACAGCAGCGCGAGCGTAAGCTGAAGGAATTGAAGGCGACTGTTGAGGGACTATGGGATCGTTTGGGAGTTGAGGAGAGCGAGCGCAAGCAATTCATGGCCACAAACCGAGGCTGCGGTCTGCGACAGATCAATGAGTTTGAAGACGAGCTTGCGAGACTGAACGAACTGAAGAGGCAGAATCTCCACATCTTTGTCGAAGATGCTCGCTTCAAGCTGCAGTCACTGTGGGATGGTCTTTATTTTTCAGAGGAAGAGATGCTGGAGTTTGCGCCAGCCTTCTCGGATGTCTACTCAGACGCTCTGCTGTCTGCCCACGAGAAAGAGATTGCACGATTGGAAGCACTCACAGAGCAACGAGCACCCATCATTGCCGCAGTCGAACGCCACCGGAGCCTTATAAAGGACCGCGAAGATCTGGAGAAGAGCAGCCTTGACGCCTCGCGATTGATGGCCAAGGGCGCCAAGGGAGAAAAGCGCGACCCGGGAAAGCTACTGCGTGAGGAGAAGATGCGCAAGCGTATCACGAAAGAACTGCCAAAGGTCGAAGCTGACCTGAGGAAGACGCTTGAGGCATGGGAAGACGAGTATGGAAGACCATTCTGTGTACATGGTGAGCGCTACCTGGACGAGCTTGAAGCTGCACAAGCGAAGGCACCGCCACCTCGAAGCAAGACGCCCAATGCACTGTCCGGTCAGAGAGATGCACCAAAGAGCGCAGGTCGATCTGCACCAGCGAGTCAGAGCAGGGGTGGTACTCTGCGCGGTGCACCACCTCGAAGCAAGACGCCTACGGCAGCACCGAACAGTCGCAACGCTCTGGCATCGTCGACCGTGGGCCATTCAGTGATGGGATCTTCCATGATGGGATCATCATTGGCGGCCAGCGTCTCCGGCAAGACCAGCCCGTCCAAGATTCCAGGAGCCTCACGACTTCCTATGAGCAATCTCCGTGACGGCAACAATTCCCCAGAACGACGCGCACGAAGCAAGACCGGACCGAGTCAACCTCAATCTCGAGAAGATCTGAACAGTACCATTCGGGGTGGCATGGGCCCGCCAAGAGCACCACCTCCAAGAATGAAGGACCTCTTCATTCCACCACCTACACCAACCCCGACCAGCAACAAGGAGAATGGGTATGAACTGGAGCGGAGTGCCAGCGTAATTCGCCATTACCAACCCGAGGATCCGTACGATGACAGCAGGTATCGCAACAACCAATACTCCAGCATGCACTCCTCTGTGAGTGCCCACTCTTCCGCCAGTATGCGAGGCCACCAGCACACACGCTCAGTCGACTCTTACTCTTCCACCGCCTCCAGACCCATGAGCAGATCCGAGTATCCCATGGCACCAGCTTTCTCGCGCGCGACGAGTAACACCTCCTCCGTCATGTCCGGATCAGCCATCTCTGGCAGCGAGAATTGGGAGACATACACTGACGCCTCCGACGCCGACGAAGCGGATGCAACAGAAGCGTACTATGCGAAAGTCAAAGCGCAACAGACGAGACAACAACAACAACAACAGAACAAGAGACCCGCTGGCGCACCACAGATGGGCGTTGTGAAACGAGTGCGAGAACAGCCGATTGTAGAGGAGGGAATGGAGGGCAGTGAGGCCGGGTGGACAGACGATGGTGTCGTCGACGTTGGCGAGACTTATTGATGACTGACCGACGGAACCACGACTGTCAAATCCACCTTTTACATCTCCCTTCTCTTTTCTCTTCTTTGATGATAAATGATTGGCTACCACCACCTTGAGAGAGCGACAGACTTGCACACGCGGGGGAGAAAGGAATACGGCGTTTTTTTTTTTCCAAGGAGGGAGTGATGTGCGCAAAAGACAGGAACTGATCCCTTTTCCAAAGAAGGGCGTTATGGTTGGGTTGGATCGGGTTTGGCTGAGTGACAGGTTCGGTCGGGATGGAAGTGTAGAAGTAGTAGTATATGTGGAAGTGAGAGTGCCGTCGTCGTCGTCGTGGTCGTCTCCGACCGAAATCATATGAAATATGAAACCACTACAAAACAAAAAGTCTCACTTCGATTCGTCCTCGTTACTTTCTCCGTACTGTCTCTTTTTTTTCTTTTTCAATCCGTGATTTTTCTCTCTCTCTCTCTCCCTCTCACACCTCTGTGAGTGTTGCGTGCTGAGAACGGTTTCGTCTTTAAGGTCGAGATTGTATCAATCGATTGGACATTACAGTATCGATATGTTCGAAGAACAAGAAGAAGGCATATACCGCAGTGCTTTCCATCCGACAACAATTCTCAAAGGAAGATGAGTACTCGACCTATGTGACTTGTTCTAGCAGAAGAAGGAACAGATACTCATAAGCTGGACCGAGTAAGTGTGAGACGAGTGAACGAATGAGTAGGCAAGTGAATTGAATTCCTTCATTCATCTTGAGAAAGGTCCGCTTGTCTTCGAAGTACAGATGGACACATATACATCCACACACACATATGGAGCTCTCGTATTCTTGGTTCCATACATCTCAGAGATTTCTCCCGAGAGCATAATGTCCCCATCTCTGTACCGTCCCGCTTCCTGCGTGTCACACATACCAACCATGAATTAAATTATGTACGATTTTTCCTTATTTGTTTGTTTGGTTGCTTGTTTTGTGAGAGTGTGTGCGTGTGTGTACATGACTTGTGTCCATCTCTTCAAGGAAAGATCATTATATATCTTGACAACAATCATATCTCTTCTTATATAATAAATATCGGGAAAGGGTCCATGGGTATCATCGTCGAAAATTAAGACCAGGAAATGATGCTAGTGGATTGGCCGTTTTGGTCGTGTGCCCATATAATATGAGATGAAACTCATCGGGCTAAAATCGCTGGGACGCTGGCAGCAGTACGAAGGAATCAAGGAGATATGCATCCCGGTTTGGCGTGGTCTCGTCATCGCGAAAAAAATGCGTTCGAAATCCGTGGGGAAAACAGGTATAAGAAGGGAGGTCATGTAGTCGCGACAACGACGAGAGCGATCTAGTTGGTCACAGCCGTCAGTTTCTATATGTGTGTATCGCAGATGAAATCACGGGAGTGGAAAAGTGTACTCACCACAGCTCCGATCACGAGAAAACCAATGATACTCATGATCCGATTCAGCATTCTCCACCATCGAGCTTTATGGTAGGTTCGCTCCTCTCGCCATCGTCGCTCTGCATCTCCAGCTTCATGCTTCATCATGGCCATCTGCACGTCCTCTTCCGAACCCTCAAACGTCTGCTTCTCCAGATCGCCGACGCTCGTGGGTTTTCGGGGAAGTGGCAGGACAGCTCCGAGCATCCACATCAAGGGACAGATGAAGCCGAGCGTGAAGAGAAGGATCTGTCGGTTGCAGCGCGAGGTGACCAAAGTGTCGAGACTGGAGACGAAGCTGGGCGCATGCCAGGCTGATAGGCGGTTTTGAGAGATGCGTTTCGAGGGCGCCAGATGAGGGTCGTAGACTTCGAAATCGCTCAGGCGGTCTTTTGTCATGGGTCGAGGGAATTCCATCTGGTCCCATTGTCGTTGTTTGCTGTACTTCCTTGGCAAAGGTCGCTGTTGTGGTGTTGGACTACCCTGAGGGGAACCTTTCAGATCTCCCCATCGTGGCTGTCCCGATGGCAAAAGATCTTGAGAGTGCTCCGTGCCTGGAGTGGGCGCGACCGGGCGTATCGCCATGGAGTCCTGGGAAGGTCGGTCTTGCGAAGGCCTGGACCTGCCGCTCCTTCGAAACTTCGATGATCGACTGTCTCGTTGCAGTGATCCTGCTCTCTTTCGCGTTCTTGGTCGGAAAATGCTGGGTAAGAAATGACTGCTCGTGGGACTCGATTCGACAATATTCTCATAGCCAGTCCCAAGTTGGCTAGTGATGCTCCGTTCGGTCCAGGCACTCTCATTCCGCCGATGCATGTCAGGCCGCCGGCTCGCGTTCGAGAGACTACCAAACGAGGCTTTGCTGGCCAGCACGGCAGTTCCGCTGTAAAAGTGCTTGGCCCATGTTGGGAACAGGCTGCTGCCCTGGCTGAATCGCTCACTATCGGCATAGCTGATCTCGCTCTGCTGTCGCGAATGACCCGGGGTGCTGCTGGCTTTTCCACGTAAGGACTTGCCCGATCTCTGTGACCGTAGTGGTGGTGCCTGAAGTGCCGACAAGGTGTCCATATTCTCGTCGCTCTCGACATTAGGTGGTATGGGCGGCATTGGCGGTAGCGGACCATCGTATTTACGTGCACGATCATGGCCAACTGTTTTGACGTCGACCCTGAAGAGCGGCTGCGGAATGGCAGACTCTTCCCGGTATATGCCCAGAGTCATGTCTCCAGCATCTTCGTCGAAGTCGCTGCTGTTCGTCCCGCGTGTGCCCAGCGAATGCCTTGGCGCGCTATCATTCCTACGGTGGTGCTTGGGTGAGAGCGGCAGACTACTGGTGTCGTCGCCAGTCAACACACCACTTCCCAGCGAAAAGTGGCTGAGATGCTGCGATGCTGTTCGACTGCGGTCACTTTCGCTCGCGATCGTACTCAGGTGGCTGCTGAATGGTCGTTTGGGGTACGGCAACAGATCGAAGTCGGTGTCGTCCATGTTGGCGGCGCCGCGCGAGGAGCTAGCGAGAGAGCTGAGAGATTCGGAAGCTGCCTTGTGGCGTAGTCGTTTCTTGGGGACGTGGAGAGGTGGCAGAGTGTCGTTGGATTGGAGCGTCTCCCAGGAGTCGGCCGTTCCCAGGCTGCGGTCAGCTTCTGAACGGACAGCCGAGGCGAAGTGTAGTCGTGAATTAATAGATTCGTCAGAAGTCGCGTTGCGTAAAGGGTCTCTGGAAATTGGTCGTGCCGAGTCAGGTGTATATGCGATAAAGTTAGGCGATGAGGGATGCCAGGATGTGCCTTGACGAATCGCCTGCGATCCCGGCTGGTTATTATCAGGTGTAGAAGGGACAGAGTCCCTTGAGTTGAATATTATCGAAGATGATGGTATCGATCCGGTAGAGTGGTTCCTCCTGGAGCTCGTTCGAGCAGGAATGGTCGGTGGTCGTTCTAGAATAGATGGCGAAGTAAGTGTACGGGCATGCGTGGGCGATGGTTCGGAAGACCGGGTCTCGGATTGAGTCTTGGAAGGAGACGAGGCCTCTGAAGGGGTTACTGCTCTGATTGTCGACAATCTCTGTGGTCGTTCGGGAGACACCTCTTCCAGCGTTTGTAACGGTTCAGCAGGACCAACCTGGGTCAGGCTTTCCCTTTCTGCGCGCTGTTTGTTCTCGTGCTCGTACGGCGATGGTGTTCCTCGCAGCGTGGACAACTGACTGATATTGCTGAGTCTCTCGTTCTTCAAGCTCTTTTTGGAGAAGGCAATCTCGCTGTCATGGAGAGTGGAGGACTGTGAGTAGTCACCGGAAGAGGTGCTCCGGCGATGCCATGTTGGCCTGGGTAGCTCGTGCGCGAAGACGGGTGTGTCTTCGAGCAAGCTAATGCTAGGCGAGCCGTGTCCGTCTTGGGCCTCATTCGTCGTTGAGGGCGATTCTGAAACACTTGAGTGCCGGCTTGCAGCCGAAATTCCTGGACATGACACGCTAGCTGGCTTCACCACGGCGGACATGGGTAAGCGAGGCAAAGCGCCGGACACGGGCAGCTCCCAGTTTTCTTTCCCATCACTGATGACATGTCTTGAGTGGGAAGGAATGCTCGCACTGCTCGGACTCTCTGACGTTTGTGTCTGTGTCGTTTGCGGCGGAGAGGGCGTGGGATGGACCAGACGAACGGTTCGTGTTTCGGCAGCTCTGACAGGTCGCTGCTCGTTCTGTCGCGACTTTGATCGTTGATGTAGTGGTTTTCGTCTCGGGGCGTCCGCTGCATCTCGTGGCGGTATCACAGGAGACTTGGGTAAAGACAGTGTCGACGAGGACATGCTGTGTTGTCTCCGTTTTGGTTCCGGATCAAGAAACATGGTGAGAATAGCAGCTGGAAAAACACAAAAGAGTGGCAATTGTAAGGACAGTAGAGAAGGGAGGGGATAGGTAACTATGAATGAAGAGGCATATCAAAGGAGTGACTGGGCGCTCTCGCAGGCGGCTCTGCGCAAACAGAGGGCTCGCAGAGGCAGAGAGGGTGATGGTCGCAGCAGTGGCCGGCGGTAGGTGAGGCGAAGTGTTTTATCGTCTGTGTCAGGAGTCGCGACTCCAGCGCAAAGGAGTGAGTTGTAGTACAGTGGTGAGCGACGGTTCGCAGTGAGCGTAATGTCGTGTGCAGGACGCACGATGCAGGGAGCTGCAGTGGTGTACCGTAGTGCCCGCTGTGTGGTGACGTGCCGGGGTTTGCTGTATGTCTTCTTGGCGGTCCAGAATCGGCGGTGTGGTATAGGAAGTGGAGGGGTGGTGGATATGGGGGCGACGGCGATGATGGTGATGTTAATGTTGATGATGAGATGGAAGAGATGATGAGGCGGAAGATGAGGAGGAGATGATTCTTGTTAGCTTGCACTACCCACCTGTTCGCCCGCCATCCGTGCATGGGCGATGATATAGTCGTGTGGTGTCGATGCTCTGGGTGGTGCCCTCGTTAGACGCGTCTCCAATTTCCGCGTGTAGCGGCCAACCAATGAAGCCCGGTGTGATTCTTGGCCCCACTCGCCCCTTCTTCTTCCTCCTCCTATCGAGGACCGGCGGCTGTATAGTACACGATCATACAACATCACGAAAAAAAAGTGTTCGTTCAAGCGGATCGTGCATGCATTCTGCTGCTGGCTAGACGAGCTGGCTGATGTTGCTGTTGTGCATCTGCATATATTTATCCGTCAAAGATTGTGCATTGGCACGAGCCTGTGGTAACCACATGGGAAAAATCACGCTAAGGTACTAGACATGTCTCGCGCTTTCACGTGTCGACACTTCTTCTCGACACCCACACAGCAGCAACTCGTTCCTCACATGCAAAAACAGCACCATGGCGAGTGACTGTCTGGTCTAGCTGAAGAAGTACATCAACTCCCTTCACTATCATCAGGAAACAGACAAAGAGACGCGCCTCATATTGTGCTTCTTTAAACGCGTTGTTCAAAAAATCGCGCTAATGCAGCTACTTCTGCTTCCCCTTGCGGAGTAGTATCAGCAGCACTATTGCAGAGCCTCTCTGGCCCCATCGTTTGCTGTCGTCTGTCTTCATCTGCCGCCCACTACTGCACTGCGCGCTACATATAGCATCAATCCTTCGACGAGTGTGTGGCCTGTCGTCCTATCGACTGCATTTTGCTCCCGGCATTTTGAACTGCAAACGGGCACGTCAGTCATCGCTACGCACCCACATCTGACCCCCTACCCACGACCAGGGCAGGCCACCCCAGTCAGTAAGAGTCTCGTGGCCTGCCGACTACCTCCCCACGACGACATTTCCACCCCGGGCCAACAGCCATGGTGCCGCCACCACCACCACCACCACCCTCCAAGTTCTGGCAGAAGAGCTCTGCTCTCATCGAAATGGCCAAGGACTACTACTTTGGGAAAGGTGTGTTCTCCTCTATAGTCTCAGCAACATTAACCACGAGAAGAATTCCACCCAGTATATGCTGACTGCCTGACTGCTCCTCACAGAACCAAAGCCTCCCATCACTGAACGATCCGCCTTGCTGTGTGCGCTGCTCTTCACCATCCTATACATTGCTCCCTTCTACCTCTCCAAGACGCTCCGCACCACGCCATTTATGTCGAGGGACTCTCCAACAGTCATAGCGGCCCGAGTGCGTGCTGTGACCCTGACGTGTATCGCGTCTACCACGATCACAGTCTACATATTAGCGGTCGTCGGTCATGCTGGTCCTCGCGAGGTTCTGCGCCTCTTTGCCATGTGGCCCTTGCAACCGCTCGACTGCTTGAGAACGCTGGCTCTGACTTGTGTGCTCTTTGTCGGCCCCTTGTACGAGTCTCTCGTCGTCAACGCTGATTGGCGAGGACTGAATCTCACATTGGTCAAGGAGACCTTTTGGGACAGCTATCCTGGCTTCCGGAACTATGTCATCGCGCCCTGGTGCGAGGAGTGGGTGTTCCGTTCGCTCGTGATATCTCTCTACCTTCTGGCAAAAGCACCACCGTCCCGGATTGTCTTCGTGACGCCACTGATCTTCGGCGTGGCTCACATCCACCATCTCATAGACTTCTGCCAGGCTCGGACGCCCCCCGGACAGACCTTCCCACCTGCAAAGGTATTGCTTGAAGGGGCCGTCATCAGCCTCTTCCAGTTCACTTACACCAGTCTGTTCGGCTTCTTCGCCGCATTCGTCTACATTAGGACCGGCAACGTGTTCGCGACCATCACAGTTCACACTTTCTGCAATTACATGGGCCTTCCGAGAATTTGGGGCAAAGTAGGTCAGGTCTCGGACCTACCGCACCAGGAGATGACGCCTGATGTGGCTCAAGGCAAGAGGAATGACAGCCTGGATCAGGTGCGGGTGGGCAACAGTCTCATGCAGGAGAACGAGAAGGTGGCGTCAAGCTCGCAAAACCTTGGAATGGCATGGACGGTGGTCTATTACGGACTACTGGTCATAGGCAGTGTAGGCTTCTACCAACTCCTGTGGCCCCTGACGAAGAGCACAAACGCGCTGATCGCATTTTGAAGCAACCTCAAAATAGAACTCCAAAAATCTCAGACGATATTTCGAAATTCAAACTCTCCATCTCATTTCATGGCACTGTCCTTCATAACTTCCTTGTGCTATCCAGAAACGCCCGCTTGAACGCATTTCATGATTCAGGCTCGACCGATGAGCCTACTGCTCGTCAAAGTTGACACTGCCATCACGTCTGTACCTCGTCAGTATCAGAAGCTCGACGAGAACAGATTAGTATTCCAAGGGAGTTTAGATACTCACGGAATATACTTGTGACCCGCATTCTCACAAGCAGAGACATAATCATCCGCAAGCTACAAAACACCAGAGTGATCCCTGTCAGCAATGATCTTTCCCCATGATTCAACTAACGACCACACAATATGCTTTCCCCCCCAAAAGCCGAAAAGCGGAAAAACAGAGAAAGAAAGGCGAAAAACTCACAAGCCCGTTGATCTTGATGGCATACACGCCCGGCACATAACCCTGAATGCGCTGCCACTTGGCGACCCAGCTGGCCGTCGTGTCTGTCAGGGTGATGAGGCCCTCGAAGACCTCGCTCGTGCAGTCGACGACGACGTCGCTGCTGCCGCGCATCTCGAGGAAGTCTTCGCAGTTGGGACAGCCGATCTTGACGAATTTGGATTGTGTCTGCACGTAGGAGCACACGAGGCAGGCGCGGAGGCCGCGAAGGGAGGTGGTCATTTTTTTTTTTTGGAGTATCAAGCTGGGCTGACTTGTACCGGCTGGTCTGGCTTGTGGGTTGGTGTTTTGTGTGGTGGTTTTGGTGGAGTCTGCGGCGCTGAGATGGTTGATAGATGGAGAGGGAATTAACAGTATCAAAGAACGGAAGGTCTTTGTGGTTGGTTCCGACGGATCGGAATCGACTCCGGGCTCTGTTAGGGCTGTAAGGTAAGATCCGATCCTTACTAAGTTTAGCGCTACCGGTGGCCTCGTTCTCGCTCGATGAAGATGCACAGCACACGAGCATCTTCCAGTATCTTCACCACCATCTCACTCCCTACATCCTCGTTTATCCGACACCAGCGCCAACCAACCCTCAAAGATTCCACGGCAGCCAGCAGCTCGGATCTATTGATACGGACACGTCAGCAGCTGACGGGAATCGGCCTGTTTCCGGCGGATCAGGAAGCTTAACCAGGAGCTCTGAGCTGTCACCAGCATGTCCAACGTCGAGGCCGCTGTTGCGGAGAAGAACAAGGGAAACGATGCCTTCAAGGCAAAAGACTGGCCGGCAGCAGTCGAGCATTACGACAGGGCCATCGAGCTGAACGACAAGGAGCCCTCCTTCTACACCAACCGCGCACAGGCACATATCAAGCTCGAGGCATACGGCTATGCAGTGGCCGATGCGACCAAAGCGATAGAACTCGACTCGTCCTTTGTCAAAGCATACTACCGAAGAGCAGTGGCAAACACTGCCATCCTCAAACACCGCGATGCGATCAACGATTGGAAATTGGTGGTACGGAAGAATCCCAACGACAAGGTTGCAAAGACGCAGTATGAGGCGTGTCAAAAGCTGGTCAAGAGAGATGCGTTCCTGAAGGCGATCGAGGTCGCAGATGCCCCCTCGGCAGCGGAAGGCCTCGATTTGGAGAACATGATTGTCGAGGACTCATACGATGGTGCACAACTGAAAGACACAATGACGCCCGAGTTCATCGAAGACATGATTGAGCGATTCAAGACGGGGAAGAAACTGCACAGGAAATACGTCTTTCAAATAATTCTTGCTGTCAAGGATATCGTATACGCTGAGCCGACGATGGTGGAGACGAATGTGGAAAGCGACACGAAAATTACAGTCTGTGGAGACACACACGGCCAATACTTTGATCTGTTGGAGATCTTCAGACTGAACGGCTTCCCGACAGAAAAGCATCACTACCTGTTCAACGGCGACTTTGTGGATCGTGGATCATGGTCGACAGAGATCGCACTTCTCCTGTACTCCTACAAGTGGCTTTACCCGAAATCGTTCTTCCTCAACCGCGGAAACCACGAGACAGACGACATGAACAGGATGTATGGTTTCGAAGGTGAATGCAAGGCGAAGTACAACGAGCGCGTCTTCAAGCTCTTCTCCGAGTCCTTCTCCGCCCTTCCGCTCGCGACTCTCATCGGTGCCAAATACCTCGTACTTCACGGCGGCCTCTTCTCAGACGATGAAACATCCCTCGACGACATCCGGAAGCTCAATAGACATGCTCAGAGACAACCCGGACAATCTGGTCTGATGATGGAGATGCTATGGACCGATCCACAGACCTTGCCAGGCCGAGGAGCATCAAAACGCGGTGTCGGCCTGCAATTCGGCCCGGATGTCACCAAACGATTCTGCGAGAAGAACGGTCTCGAAGCCATCATTCGAAGTCACGAGGTACGGATGGAGGGCTACGAGGAGGAGCACGACGGCAAATGCATCACCGTCTTCTCGGCTCCGAGGTACTGCGACTCGACGGAGAACAAGGGCGCGTACATCAACATCGAGTCTGATTACAAGTTACAATTCCACAAGTTCGACGCCGTACCACATCCGGATATCAAGCCGATGGTGAGTCCTAATTTCGAAAGCAGAAGTGAAGAGTAATGTCTATCAGCTAACTCCGCGAAATCCAGGCATACGCAAATAACGGCATGATGGGCATGATGTAGGAGAAATTCTGTATGTGTATGTGTGGATTTGACCGAGCCGGCGGCGGTGGCACCCTGACGATGTTTGGACAATGAATTATTCATGACTCATGCATAGCGTTGGAGAGAAATCGGATAGGTTTGGATATCTTCACATGGTGTGGCAACAGAAGTTGAAAGTCACAGTCTGGAGAAAAGCCAGGAGAAGAAAAAAAAAGACATCTAATTGAACGAAGCCCATGATGCTGTTAGAGAGGCGTGGAAAAGAGGAAGTAGGGATGGATGGTATAGGAGATAGGCTTGACAGCTTGTTACACACTGTATACATGCTTTCGAATGCTGTCTGACTCGTTCTCTTGGTTGTACTTAATTACCTTTCTCAGCAGCAGTAGTGGTAGTGGTAGACGCTTTCGTCGTCGCCAAGGCATCGTAGATCTCTGTAGGCCTCATTTCCGCAGTAGTACTAGTAGTAGAAGTGGCAGCGGGCGGTGAAGTTGCCTTCCCTCCTCCCCCTTTCCTCCTCTCAGCAGCCCACGATCCCCAAGAGCTGAAATACGCTCCAGCGCGCTGCCCCGCTGCAGCAAGACCAGCTTGCGCATCCGAGAATCTCGTCGTCGCACCACTGCTGCTGCCTCCACTTCCCTGGACCGTTGCTCCAGGAGGCAAAGGAGAAGACTGCTGCTGCTTCTCGCTGTCCGCCGCTGCCGCCGCCGCTCGCTTCCTCTGCGCCTCCTCTCGCATCGTCTCAATATCCGCCCAGACTCGATTGAAAGCCGACGTCACCTGCACCCTGCCGTCGGCGAACCGCTTCCCGACGACCTCGCGCGTCTGGCTGAAGCGTTCGTCGAGGTGTAATTCGGCGACTTGGGTCGCGAGGCGGCGCTGCACGTCCTCGATCGTCAGGCCGCCGGCACAAGGATGACGCGGCTCGACGATGTCGAAGAGCTGGTCATCTGTCGTGCGGTTCCATAATCTGTAGTTCTCCGACTGCGCCCACGCGTCTATGAAAGTTTGGGAGAATTCAGACGACGGATCGCCTTCGACGTCCGCGAGGAGGGCTTTAGGGTCGCCATTCTTGTGCGTCGCGAGGTATTGATGGTACTTGGTGGCTGATAGGAGTGCTAAGAGATACTCTTCGAACTGAAGACGTATGAATTCCTCACTTCCCACGTAGCCGTGTGTGTTCGGTCGTGAAGGGTCATTCTCGTCCCATGTGTCGTTTACCTAAGCACGAACGCAACAATATTAGCATAGGTTTTGATTCCGGCCTCTTTGATGGGACTCACAGCTGTCGTGACAAAGTCGATCCACCGCCTGTCAGCTACGGACAGTGACAACGGCGCTTTCAAGTTAGGCGAGAGAATGGAGACGGCGTCCTCATCCAAATTGACCAGTACATCACAATAGCGTTCCCTCTGCTGCAGGAGCAAACTGTTCGTGCTACCAAGAACATAGCTTTTCGTTTGCAGATCCGTGATCAGATCCAATTGCTGTAGAGGTGTGTATGGCCCAAAGATGGATCCCTTTCCAAAGAGCTGTAATGGGAGGCCAATGTATGCAAGCAAGGACGCCCTGTCGCTCGTCCGTACCGAGTCTGGTTTCCGTAAAGTCTCGGCGTACCGGTCCATCTGAGGATCCGCGCAATCGCGTAGACTGCGGACCAGACCCGGGATGAGTGAGATGAGGGAAAATTGAACTTGACAAACTCGTTCGCACTGAGAGCCGTAGAAGAGAATCTATCGATGTTATTGACGAGTCACAAATATGCGTGCACGGATCGAAAGGGAAAACAATACACCTACCTTGCGCTGGAGTAGCATGCACTTCAGCAAGACCAGAATTTGCCATTTGAACGTGTGGATGAGTTCCCGGAGACTGAGACCAAAGTACTGGTCCCTCTCGTCTTCATGAATGCTACCCTCCCTTACCAAGCTCTCTTGAAAGCGCTATCCCCCACACACACACAATCAGCACTGACGCCTCGTCGTATCCTGCGACTCGCGATGCCGCAGTGTGTATCGATGCTTTGGAATCACTGACCCACCTGCAAGATATCGATGTCCCTGAAGTCTTTCTGCGCGAACCACGCACTCGTCACAGCACTCAGCTTCTCCCTCAGAGCACTGAAGCTCTGCGGACGGTCTGTGATGGCCACGACGGCCTTTTGCACCGCACTCCGCGTGACATCCTCGGGGCGAAAGAGCAGCTCGGAGCTGTCGATCTGGTGCATGCAGCTGATGCCAAAGACAGATGTAGCCTCGACGTCTTGACCCGCTTTCGCCTTGTGCAAGAGGGTGAAGTAGCTGAACTCCTCCTCGGACTGGTGGGCGCCGTCAGGCAGAGCGCACCAGGGAATAAGATGCCACTCATTCTCTGCCGCCGGATCGTTGCTCTCGGAGCCTATCCAGTGCTCGATCTCCGGGCCACGCTGGTGGTGGAAGTCGACGACGCAGACAAGAGGCTGGAACTCGGACATGTCGTAGAGATCCGCCTGAAAAAGCGAGGTCTGGTATTGAGGGGGAAAAGAGCGGTGGGGAAGAGGGGGAATGGAGGTCCTGCAATCACTAGCTGTAGATGCGGACAGGCATGGCGTTGAGGATACTGATGATCAGTGAGAAGATATATGTGATATCCGAGCTCGATGTTCT
Organism: Microcyclosporella mali; assembly: GCA_002785985.1. Lineage (NCBI taxonomy): Eukaryota > Fungi > Ascomycota > Dothideomycetes > Mycosphaerellales > Mycosphaerellaceae > Microcyclosporella > Microcyclosporella mali. The sequence goes on along the minus strand of NHNU01000002.1, from coordinate 1,719,388 downwards.
GTACTGTGGAGGGTGTGTGGTTGTGACAGCGCATCGATGCAAGTTACGAGGTCCCAATGTACTCCAAGGTCGTCCTTGGCGCCGATCTTTGGCGGTATACTCGCCTCACATTACACAAAGACTATCGAAGAACGGCATATATGCACGTTTTCCAGGGCTGATGTGCTACCGTGGCATTGAGTTTGGGTAATTGGTAGAAATTGTACAATTCGTGCATTGCCGTCTGAACCCGATGCTCAATGCTCAAAGGCCTCCTTTGATATACAATGCTAACCAATTGTCTATGCCTTCAATTTCTCAGTAAGCTCCGGCACTTTCTCAAACAAATCTCCCACCAGTCCGACGTCTGCGACCTGGAAGATAGGCGCATCAGGGTCCTTGTTGATGGCCGCAATGACCTTGGAGTCCTTCATGCCCGCCAAGTGCTGGATGGCTCCGGAGATGCCTGCACAGAGGTACAGCTGTGGTGCGACATTCTTGCCCGTCTGACCGACCTGCAGCGAGTTGTCTGCAAAGCCAGAGTCCACTGCCGCGCGTGAAGCGCCGATAGCAGCGCCGAAGGCGTCTGCAAGAGGCGGCATCAAGCGGTCGAATTCCTCCTTCGACTTCAGTCCTCGTCCGCCTGACACAACCTTCTCTGCCGTGGCAAGGTCCGGCCTGTCGCTCTTCGCAAGGTCCTCGCTGACCCACTCGGTCGGGCACTCCGCCTTAGGGTCTACGCCCTCCTCGGTGCTCGCACTGCCTCCTTCCGCTGCTCCAGACGGGAAAGCAGTCCCTCTCACGGTCACAATCTTTGGCGAGTCTTCTGACTGTACAGTGAGAATAGCGTTGCCCGCATAAATCGGCCGTACGAACGTGTCCTCGCTCTCAATATCTGTGATGTCCGATATTTGCTGTACGTCCATCAACGCAGCCACTCGGGGCATCAGGTTCTTTCCAAACGCAGAGTGTCCCGCCACGACGTGGGTGTAGCCTCCCTTCCTAATATTCTCCACCAGCAGCGGCGCCCAATTCTCCGGGAGGCCTTTATCGTACGCGGCATTGTCAATGAAGAGGACCTTCTCCAAGCCAGCCACTTTGGCTGCTTCGTCTGCCACGCCTTTGATGTTGGAGCCCGCGACGAGCCCATGTACACTTCCACCAACCTTCTGTGCTGCCGATACTGACGCGAGTGATGACATGTTCAGTTTGCCTTCTCTTTGCTCAAGCACAGCCAGCGTCGAGGCCAGTCTTCGGAGGGTAGCGCGGGAAATCGGTCGGATGGGCGTTGTCTGTTGCTGTCGCAGACACGTCGCGGCCTGCCTGAGCAGGCCATGTCTTAGTGGAGCAGGCATGGTTGTCGTGGATGTGCGCGACCGACACTGCAAGTGATGTACTCGCAGTAGGAAGTTATCGATTAAGTCATGGTTCGGCAGCGGGAGGTACTGTAGCTCTTGGAGGAGCGATCACGGAGTGGCTTGTGAACACGCCGAGGTGCAGACATTAGGGCAAACACATCAGTACCAAACGCAAATTCTATACAACATCAATATATATCTAACCATTAATTTCACATGCAGGTGGTGAAATGAAACAAGCAGGAAATGAGAAATTCTGCGGTCTTATTGAAAATGGATATGCAAAGGACCTGCCTGCCTGCCTGCACTTGCAGTTCCGCGACAATACCCTCTCGCTGCGTGCAACGATAATCTCCCGTCTGCACCGCTTGCTGACGCTCTGCCCAGCATCCAATTTCATGACCAGTCGTGTATGTCTACGGCCAACGTCGCGCCAAAGCTGAAAAGTGATAAAAGCTGTTGAACTGTGCGACCACTCCTAGGTGATGAGCTGCAATATGCTGAGTTGGCCAAAGGACCGCCTTAGATCGATGTCGTATCGCGCTCGAGTCGCACTAGATTATGCGCCAACGGCACCACCGTGCTCTGCTGCTGCTGCTCCTTCGCCGTTCGCCGAATCGACGTTGTGGTAGTCCAGGATTTCAGAATACCTATGGGAAGATAATCAGTGAAAATACCATGAGCACGATGAACAAGACAATCATACATCATGATCTTCCATGTGTCCACAGGTAGGTCGGCGTCGTTGAAAGACCAGTCGAACTTCTCCTCAGCCTCTGGCTCATCGGTAGGGTCGTGGTAGGGAGCAAGGTATGGATCGGCGAGAGCTTCGCCGGCCTTGACACGTTTTCGTGGATCAAAGACCAGCATACGTTCGAGCAATTCGATGGCTAGTATGTGTTAGCGATTTCGGTCTGGAAGGCGTGGCTCGATGACTTGCCCTGTGGATCCGCGTTCTTGAATTTGTTCTTGAGTGGTTGTCGCTCGCGCTTTGGCAGGGACTGTACGAAGCGAAGTGTCTATGTCATGGATCGATCAGTATGCGATTCTCTCCGTCTCGAGCCGAGTGAGCCTCACGTTCTCGCTGCAGATGGTGGCAATAACATCATCAGGTGGTGTGCCTAGCAGCTCGGTGATGATGGAGAACTGGTTGACGTGATCCTTGCCAGGGAAAAGTGGCTTGCCTTCGAGCATTTCCGCAAAGATACAGCCCGCACTCCAGATGTCCACTTCCACGTCGTATTTCTGCCATGTGAGCATGATCTCCGGTGCTCGGTAGTATCTCGTGGACACATAGCCGGTCATTTGCGGGTCTTGAATTCGTGCCAAGCCGAAGTCGCAGATCTTCAAATCGCAGTTCTCGTTGACGAGGATATTCGAGGGTTTGAGGTCACGGTGAACGACGCCGGCAGAGTGGACGTATTTCAGGCCACGCTATCATCGCTTAGAACATGTTTCTGTTTCTGTTTCTCTGGTAGGCTTCGAGACTTACCAGGATCTGGTAGAGAAAGTACTGGATGAACTGCTTCTCGAGCGGACGCGATGTGAGGAGGCGATGCAAATCGGTTCCGAGCAGTTCGTTGACTGGAGAGTGGTGAGAAAAGGAGAGCAGACTTTGGCACAGATAGAATCTCACCAATGTACATGTCTTCCAGTGGGGAAATGAAGATGTCGCTCAGACTGATGACCTGGCGGCAAGTCAGCGCTACTGCAAGGAGTGTAGACTGTAGAGCGTGGAAAAGTGTAGTACATTTTCGTGCTTGAGATGTTTGAGAAGTTTCAGTTCACGGTATGTACGCTTGGCCAATACCGGGGTAGAGAAAGGCTTCATGATCTTCTTGACGGCCACGGCTTGCCCGGTAAGCTGATCTTTGGCAGAGCTGTGCGGATTGTGAGCCTGCAGTCGCGGCGGCGGTGGATTTGCAATCAATAGACATACCAGACCAGGCCGAAAGCGCCCATACCCACAGGTTGCAGATCGGTGTACCTGCGCAGAGTCAGTACGCGACGGGTTTCTGGCGCAGCAGCAGCACATGTCGCTAATAGGATCATGCTGTGTGTGCTTCTCCTCTTGCGACGAACCTGCTCGTGATTTCGAAGGTAGTGCCGAAAATCTGCGCACGCACAAACTCGGCCATGATTACGGTGGTGACGGGATCAAGAAGAGCTTGAGTGGGTACGGAGTCGCGGCGAGTAAATGGACGGGTGCGGTGCGGCGATGAGGTGGCGGTGCTGCGACAGAGGCTAGTGGCTGCGGTGGTGATGAGGTCGGAGGGAGAGAGGGAGGGCGGTGGTGATGGCGGAGGTGGTGGTGGTGGTGGTAGTAGTGTCGCAGACGATTGCTGTTTGGGCTTTGATTTGGTGGGGCACACCCGCGCTCTGGCTGCTCTACTGCTGGCTCGTCGGACCTGGACGTCACTACGCGGGGAGGCGTCTAGCGGCAAGCGTGGCTATTGACTGAGGCAGGTGCGGAGCGGAGAGGCAGTCAGAGGGAGGGAAGGTGCAAGGGGAAGGGTTTATGCTGGACAGGCAGGCGTGACCGGGAGTTGGAATCGAGAGAGGGAAGTCGCAGGTGGGTGGTTCTTTCCAGGCCAGGCACTGAGGCTGTGGTTGCCGTGGCCGCGCGAAGATGCGAAGATCGTCGATGCTTCATGATCGTCTCCAGAAAAGGCTCGGTCCGATGTCCGTGCGTGCCTCTGTGAAGTCCTGTCCATAACGATCGGCTCAAACTGTGCCGCTGCCCTGGGACATTCGAGAAACATCAACCACACGTACGATTACAACGACATGCTTCTTGTTCGTTCTGCAGCGTAAGCCACAGATATCCCCCATCTCAGCATTGGCATCTAGCATCAAAGGCATCCGAGGCATACATGTATTTCGTCGGTACCAGCTCGCTCCATGCACCTGCATGCCCGCTGCGTATACATGTGTGTTTCTTGGTAGCGCACATCCTGCGCGTAGGACCTGTCTCCGCCGATACCAACCAATGGTCTCTCAACACGCCCTTCGCTCCAGCAGCACCTCGTCACGAGCATTGTTAATCTCCTCATGGACTGACCATCTCTAAAGCGACTTCCCATCCATGATAAGTGGCCTTCCACACACATCAGCCAGATCTTCGCTAAACGGGCAAGGCGGGTCCCGTCATCTCGACTGCCGATGCTTTTATCACACAGACTCCGGCCGACCTGACCCTGGAGTGGTTTGAGCAACCCAAGTCTGACGCGTTCGGTTCCATACAAAGTCCTAGGCTGCGCGAAACTTAGGCTTTGGCCAGTGGGCTACGACAGGACCTTACATCCACACCGAGAGATTCCTCGCTCGAAGATCGAGAAAGGTCACTTCGCGAGCTATCTCTTCTTTGGTCCTATCGCTGTCGCTGCCATCACAGTCTGTGAACAGACCGCGATCGGGGAGCGGGACTACTGCTGTATCACGGTGAAATAACATATATTTACGTCTTTGGATAACATGATATGTGGATCCAGGCATGAAAGCACGACTTTCCAAATCCACTTTGGCTGACAGGAACGGTCCAACTTCAGGCACGACCATTATCACTTCCAAGTCTGTTGAATTCAACTATGCAGAGATGGCAGGCCTTAAGCCAGCTGCCCGCTCTCGGAGCCTTCCAATGTCTTGGCCATCTACGGCTTAAGAGACATGCACAGTTCAAGGGCTCCATCCCATGTGGGATTCGAGATGTTGTAGAACACCCAGGCGTGAAGACCACTGTCGATGTGATATCTCTTGCACAGGTCAAGGACATCCCTCTTACATCGATCTTGACCCGACCTTGAAGAAATATCCACAGAACCGTCTTTGGCGTCTGGACTTGGACGAATGTTCCAGTCACTAGGGGCCGTGGCAGCGTCAAATCACGGGACTCGAAGAGGTCCTTCGATCAAGATTTCGGGCAAATCGCAATCTCGAATCTCCCTCTGCCTGCAAAGTATCGTTGACAGTGGAAAGGCAGGAACCGACATTGGCCACTCACTCACAGCCCGATATTTGTGACACTTTTCATTTCACTTTCTTTCAAGGCAAGACGGACCTATACTGGCTGCTGTGACATTGGAAGTTTCTCGTTTGGCAGACTTGTGTCCACTTCCTGATGCAAGTCTACTCAGTACCGATCCTGAGTACGCCGACTGTCCGATTGCCACTAGATTGAAGCTTCAGCCGAGTAGGTCTGAAGTCGTCATAATGGCTTTTGATCGAGACTATGACCGGACACAATAATTTATATTAAGTTTTGTCTAAGAGCTTCGAGCTGTGTGAAGCCGGCCAAGTGAAAGTTCGACATAATGCCTTGGACATTTGATCAACGAGGTGAGCTCCGCCAAAGGACGACTGAAGCGCCTCGTACGATTGCCTGAGGCCGGAAGCGGACGACGAAGATGCTGAGAAGAGCTTGTCCACGATTCGTCGACATTGATGCCCCTCCAAACTGAAAGGCTTAAGCCTCTTTCACTGTATCGTCGCATAGAGACTAGGCTTACTGTTATGCAATATCAGCTCTCTAGGCTACTCACAAACACTGAAACACCTCTCTCCGTGGCAGTTGGTAACTTGATACCATGTGAGTGATGTTTAGTGACGTAAGGGCAATTGCGATGCAGCTACATGTACATCCTACATACATGTATAATAGCATACAAGCATCATCAAAACAACAATATTGCTCAGATTAGTCCCACATGCCGCCCGCTATCTTCCACGAGATCAAGCAAATCCAGACCTGAAAAAGAGAGAAAATCCAACGATCAAAACCCAACGTCAAAAGACCCAATGACAAAGTTTCCACAATGCAGAAGCTCCTCTCGCAATCTGCTGCGTTGACGCCTCAGACATGAACGACGATCAATATCTCAGCCGTGGCCATCTCTGGAGTGGTGGCGCAGTCGGGGCTGTTCAGCTGGGCTGTCACAACATTTCCAGGCTGCTCTTCCTCCTCTTCCACCTTTCACGGCCAGTCTCCACACTACAGACACCATTCTATTACAATCGTCCTCCATATCTTGGCTGCTGTCATCATAGTCTTTGTGGGTGAAGGTTATAGGCCAAGCTGGCCCCGAAATATGCCGTCTGGCCGATTCCGACCGAGACGCATAGGACGCGATGCGGCTCTTCAAATTGGACGACCATAACGAGCCTGTCTTGGCTCACGATTACAAACCCGACGCACTTCCGCCTTATGCAATCCTCTCCCACACATGGCTCGCTGACAAGGACGAAGTCACTTTCCAGGATGTAAGCCGGGGACTTGGACGGGATAAGGCTGGCTTCGAGAAGCTCCGCTTTTGCGGAAGGCAGGCCAAGAAAGATGGCCTCACGCATTTCTGGATGGACTCCAGCTGTATTGACAAATCAAGCAGCGCAGAGCTCTCGGAAGCCATCAACTCCATGTTCGACTGGTATCGGCGCGCGGAACGGTGTTATGTCTATCTCAGTGATGTGTCTGCGCTCAAACGAGATAGCAGTGGCAACACGCGAGACGCCTGGGAGGGCGCTTTTCGGACAAGCAAATGGCACACCAGAGCGTGGACCCTACAAGAGCTGATTGCACCGAAGGATGTCTCTTTCTATAGTCGAGAGGGCCATCGACTCGGCGACAAGATATCGCTTGAGAGTCTGCTCCATGAGATCACGAAGATCCCTATTGATGCTCTCCGTGGAGCTCCGCTGGCGCACTTTCCCATAGACGAACGCCTCCGATGGGCGGCCGGACGACAAGCCACTAGGCCTGAAGACAAAGCTTACTGCCTGTTTGGTATCTTCGACGTTTTTCTGCCTCCAATATATGGCGAAAGGGATCGCGCCATCTTTCGACTGAGAGACGCGATTAGCAAGAATGGGCACCATTTCGACCATTCTATCCTTGAAATCGATTCCCTGTCCAACGGCCTGAGCATCACCCGTACGTCTACAATGGCCTCACGGGTACAGGCTCCTCTTTCGGAGAAGATGGCAGCACTTCACTTCGAGCAGATGGATGCACGACAGAGCTCCGTGAACGTGAAAGGAGCCTTGACTAAGACATGCGAATGGCTGATCTTACACCCTTTTTACGCAGCCTGGAATGCGGAGGCGAATGAAAGCCTGAGCCACATCCTCTGGATCAACGGCAAACCAGGAGCAGGAAAATCAACTTTGGTCAACTTCGCATACGAACATGCCAAAAAACAAAAACGAGAGGATGAGATCATCATCTCGTTCTTTTTCAATGCTCGTGGCGATAATCTCGAAAAGGCCACTGAAGGAATGTACAGAACACTGTTGTACCAGCTGCTCAGTGTTGTGCCAGACCTTCAACATGTCCTGGACGGTCTAAATACAGACAATTCAGAGCAACAGCCTTCGTGGTCGATCAATAGTCTGAAGCGGACCTTCGCCACTGCCGTAGCGCTACTAAAGCATCGCCGGCTAAGATGTTTCGTGGACGCCCTCGACGAGGGCGATGATGATCAGGTACGAGACATGGTTGACTTCTTTGAGGAACTCGTGGAAAACAGTGAGGACCAGGTTGGTAAACTGCTCATCTGCTTTGCCAGTCGTCACTATCCCGCGATACATATTGAACACGGCAAACGCCTTATACTGGAACATCAAGAGGGCCATAGTGAGGACATCACGAAATACGTTCGGCGACACCTACGAGCTGGAACGAGCAAACGACTAGACGATTTGCGCTCACGGATTCAAGCAAAGGCCAATGGTGTCTTCCTTTGGGTAGTTCTCGTCGTGCCAATGTTGAACAAAGAGTTCTTGAAAGGAAAGATTTTTGCTGTTGAGAAGAAACTTCGAGAGACACCGGAGGCTCTGAGTGACCTGTTCAAAGACATGATACGCAGAGATTGTGACAACATGGACGACCTGTTGTTATGTATTCAGTGGGTACTCTTCGCAAAGAAGCCCCTGAAGCGGGAAGAATTTTACTTTGCCATGGCGGCTGGACTGGACACCGGTCTCAACAACGCCACAGCCTGGGCTCCGACGCCGTGGGATTCAGAAGCTGTGACGGTGGATGACATGACCCGATATGTTCAGAACTCATCCAAGGGTCTTGCTGAACTTACCAAGTCAAGAAACCCTACAGTGCAGTTCATTCACGAGTCTGTTAGGGACTTCCTACTTCGGGATGGCGGGCTCGCAGAGATAACATCGGGCGACGTCTCAAAACTTCAAGCTGCCGCACATGATAGGCTGAAGATCTGCTGTCAGGATTATCTCGCTGTGGATCTCAACAGCCTTGTGTCTGCTGCAGACATCTCTTCCAAAGCATCCTCGGATGCCGCGAAAAGGACACGTCAAATCCTGTCAAACAAATTCCCGTTCTTGCAATATGCCGCCGATAACGTGCTCTACCATGCGGAAAAAGCGGCAAGTGACATCTCGCAAACTATTTTTATGGAGTCCTTCCCTATTGAGAAATGGATCGAGGTTGCCAACATGCTGGAAACCGCCGAGATACGACGCCACAATCGGGACACTCCGCTCCCGTACATACTTGCGGAGCGAAATTGTGAATGTCTCATTTTGAGCCTCCGTCAGACCGGCTTTCTTGGCCGGAAACTGGAGACATTGCTACATGCCCCAAGGGAGCGATACGGCCATGCAGTTCTGGTCGCGTTTGCTAATGGACGTATGGACATTTTGAAAGCTCTCATGGGACATTCGATTGCGACACTCGAGGATTGTATCCAGCAGGATCCAGGCTTTGGTAAAGTTTCGCAACTACGCCCAGGCGAAGACGCGTACACTTGCAGCATGAGCACTGGCAACATTGCAGTAGCAGTTGCACTTGCGGCACACTCGCAGTCAGATGAAATAAAGCCATTTCTGTGCGCTGCTGCAATTCGGCACTATCGTATGGACTTTGTGGAGCGTTTGCTCGCTGAAGGCGTCGATTGTAATTCATTTGTACAGCATAAGAAGAAGGGTGACATCTCTCTTCTTGCATTTGGCGCTTATTACGGCAATATTGACTCGGTACAGCTCCTACTCGACAAAGGTGCTGACCTCGAGATCTCGATGGCACATTATTCAGAGACGCCACTCCACTTTGCTGCTGAGCGTGGGTTCTACAAGCTAGTGGATCTGTTACTACAGTACGGTGCCAACATCAACGCTCGTGAGAGACTCTTTGGCATCACGCCTTTGTTGCAAGCTGCAATGTATGGTCACAGCCCTGTAGTTGATCTACTACTGCAACGAACTGCCAATATCCACGACGTTGATGACAAAGAGACGACGGCCCTCACTTGGGCTGCTTTGAGAGGGCACAGCAATGTAATGCATATTTTGTTGCAGCGTGGCGCTCATATCAATGCTGTTGACAAAGCTGGGCGGTCGCCTTTGTCATGGGCTGCCGGTAATGATCGTAGCGACGAAGTCGGTCTGTTACTACAACACGGAGCTGATATTGATGCTGTTGACAAGGACGGCAAGACAGCTTTGATGTGGGCTGCACACAGAGGCAACAGCGACACAGTGCGTCTACTGTTGTCCAAAGGAGCCAATGTCCACGTTGTTGACAAGAAGTACACAACAGCGTTATCACTTTCGAGAACGGAAGCCTCAGCCAACAAGGACCAGTCTTATGCTGAGATTGTAGACATGTTAACGTCTCACGCTGCAGATGACAATGCCGCTACCGGATCTCTGCTCGCCTCTCCCCGCTCTGCACTTATTGGATCGCCAGATATTGGGTTGAATCTGGACATGGAGCCTGACGAAGTGGACCTGAGATATGACCAAGACCACTCAACCACTAGTGACGAAGATCGCGGCAGTCTCCACTGACAAATTACATCGGCAAGTCATGATGACTGAACAGAATTTAGACATCGTATGAACGACGGTAACGAGGGAACTTCTTGAGCTTCAAGAAATCGATCTGACACAGGCTGCATAATGATTGGTGCTGTTGGCTGCATACAAAATTTACGCATGCGATCGATGGATGGTCAATTGCTCGGCACCAACTCTTGTAGCAAAATACCGAACGTGCAATGAACTGATTATGGCCCTCCTAGTAACGTTATGCTGTTCCCCACGAAAAAGTTGGCGGACTGCGCTTCTTCGTCTCCCCGCCTTTTGCTCACAGACACCGCCGAGCTTGGCGGCACTCCGCTTTCCAGTGTTTGGGGACTTCGTTCGTTCGTTCAGCCTTCCCAACACCTAACAACACCCTACGCACTACGGATCGACCGTCCGGTATACTCTACCTTTCTCGAATGTTCTTGTCTAGTCATTTATCTAGTAGTCGACGAGAGACAATTCGGACTTGAATATTCAGTTTCGTCAAGTTAGTATCTATCTATACTATGGAAAAGACTTCTAGTCCTTAGTAATTCAAGTTTCATCTCGTATCTACCACCTATATTCCCCGTCCTAGAGAAAGAACAGCAAAAGAAGAAACCCATGGACACCCTCCCAACCACCAACGAAGCCAAAGGCGCACCCGAATCCCTCCTCAACCAAACCCTCGAGACCGGTGCCTCCTTGATCCAAAACTTCGATCCTCCCAAACGTCTCTGTGCCCACCTGTATGTCCTTTTGCCCCCGTTCCCCATCCGTTACATCTCCGACCACAACTGCTGATGATGATGATGCATTACAAACAGCAACGCCTTCCACGTCTACGTCAACGATCCCACCCGCATCTCCGAAGCAAACCACTACTGCGCGCACGTCAACGACGAAGTCCGTCAATGTCTGCTCTACGACTCCCCGCACGCCAACGCGCGCCTCATCGGCATCGAATACATGATCTCCGCGCGTCTGTACGCGGAATTGGAGCCCGAAGAGCGTCAGCTCTGGCACTCGCACGTCTTCGAGGTCAAGAGCGGTATGCTCATCATGCCTGCTCCTGCTGGTGTTCCGGATGCCGTGTGGGAGGCGGCCGAGAGCAAGGAGATGGAAGCCGTGGTGCAGCTGTACGGCAAAGTCTTTCAATTGTGGCAGACGGATCGGGGGGATAAAGTCCCCCTGGGAAAACCGGAGTTGATGACGAGTTTCACTTCGCGCGAGCAGTTTGATTTCGAAAAGATTGTGAGTCTTTTCCTTTTCCTTTTCTTTTCCTCTTTCTTTTTTTCATTTTTTTTTTCATTGGTCTTGCCTTCCCTCCAACACCCAACTACAGTCTTGTCAATTCAACCGTTGAGATCGATTGCTGACTTTTGATTCTCCTTTCCTTCTGCAAGGTTGGAGAGCGCGATCAGAGATTCGGCGTGGATCATAAGAAGAAAGCGCAGAAGCGGGCGTATATCGAGGAGCCGCAGGTGCATCCAGATGCTGATTACTTGTGGAAGAAGTGATGAGACTTCGTATTTGGTAAGCTTCACTGCGCTGGACTTACTGATCGACGTCCTGAGAGGATTTTCGTGCTAAGATATTGCCTACGAGTATACCGCTGAATACATGACCGGGCGAACGTGCGCTTCGACGACACGGAACGTCCAAGGATATGATGACAATCGGGGACGGGAATATCGAAAGAAGACGCAGACGTGAAGGAATGCGGTGCGCTGTTTTGTGAAGTGAATTTAGGAATACTACTACTTGCAGTTCTCGCTTTACAATATCGTGCTTGGTATGATATGAGCGCAATGCCAAACGCCATATCCCATAAGTGTCCCAAACCACGAGTCCTAGCCGCCCATTTGTCGTCATCATCATCATCTCATCCCAAAGTATTCATCCATAGACTGTAATCTAATAGCGCCCATTGTTGTTATGGGGCTTGTTGTGCTTGTTCTTCAAGGCATCCTCACCCTTAGAGCCGAGGAAGGCACCGGCCAAAGCACCAAGGATTCCATGTCCAGCCTTGTGACCGAGGAATGCGCCTCCAACACCACCTGCCATGGCGCCCATGAAGCCACGTTCACCTTCTTGTGGGTTGTTGGGATCGGCGGGATTGCGTGTGTATCCGTACGGGTTGTTTGGATCTTGCGCGCCCTGGCCATAAGCTTGCTGCTGACCATATTGCGATGACTGATCGTATTGCTGCTGCTGGCCATATTGAGGCGCCTGTTGGTTGTATTGCGACTGCTGATCATATTGTCCACCACCGTATTGTGGTGCTTGTGGGTATCCCTGCTGTCCATACTGCCCTTGGCCGTATTGCTGAGTTTGCTGCTGATATTGGCCTTGGCTCTGGTTGTCGTAGCCACCGTATCCTTGGCCTTGAGGTGGGTAGTTCGGATCTTGTCCATACTGTTGCTGATAGCCTTGCTGATAGCCACCCTGAGGAGCTTGGTAGCCTCCTTGCGGCTGCTGATATCCACCCTGCGGATAGTTGCCGCCATTGTAGCTGTCGTAAGGACCAGACATCTTGTGCTGAGATCTGGTAGGATTGGTTGATTGATGGTAAGAAGTGTGCGCTTGCTGTGATGTAGTAGGAGAGAAGGAGGACAACAGAAGATGTGGAATATGTAGGCAGGCAGCTGCGTGGTGGCCGGCTAAAGAAGGCAGTGGAATGCGAGAGGCGAGAGGGAGGTTGAGGCTGTGAAGCGGGCACATGCGTAGGAAACGCTCTCTCTGTGGCAAGCAGCTTCTGCGTCTGTGGCTGGCAAACGTCACCTACCTCTTGGTCCCAGATCTGTAAGCTATCACGCACGCGCCGAGGCTGCCTTGATTACAGCTGCGCTCTTCGTTCGCCGTATGTAGATCAAGATGGGAATGCAGCAGCAGATGCTGATGGTGTAGGTATGCTGCAGATATGTACTGCCATCGGGTGGTTGTTGTATGCCGGAGCTGATCAAAACAGGAGGTGGAGGGTGGAGTGATGATGAGAAGAAAGTGAAACGATCGGCAGCGGCGGAAGTGGGTGGAGGTGGAGCTGGGAACCACGCGGCAGGGACAAGTGGCGCCTGAGGCCAGAGAGCTAGTACGTATGTAGCTTTCACGTGGTCTGCGCTAGTCACCGCCACACTCCCTACCCGTCGTGCTCCGCGGCGGCTGACGAATACGAAACACGTGACAGCATGAGTTATTATGGAGCGTCCGGGTGGAAGACAGAAACTAGCACATGACGCTGAGCATGTTACTCTCTCTCAGCTCTGCCTCAGATACAGCATCAGATACAGACTGAGACTTATCCCCTCCTACGTCATCTGGCGATATGGTGATGGGATGTCTACTCCCTACGCGCAAGCACCGACATACATATCTGTGATACTTCATCTTCATAGATTCGCCTTATCCTTATTGGTCGTTCCCACATGGCACGCGCAGATGACTCAAACTCACTCCCAAAGGTGAAACAAACGTATCCCTGCACCGCCAGCACATCAGCCTCGGAACGTCTATGCTTCCAGTCTACTGCTTCACTATGGCACACTCTGTCTTCAACAGACCCTAGTAGCTTCCTCCCACATGTCCTTTCATCAGGTACAGTACCGACTTCAGCCATGTTGTAAACGTATGGCGCTTCCTACCATCTGGGCACTGCAGCTGCTACGACTTACCCCGGCCTGATGTTTCAGAAAGATGACTACCAGAAAGACACCGCATTCCAGGGCCACCGCTTGGCTTCTGCACACACGCTTCGCAAGGCGATCCAATTTCGATCGCAAATCACGCTTCATCCTTGCAATGACGGAGCCCACATCCTGGCCCAGCTCCGTCGCCGCCATATATTCCACGTTTAGAGCCAAGGATCATGCCCGCTCCGCGCTCGAGTGTGCTGGCTTGCCGCGAAACCCTCCGAAATTCATTCAATAGAGCCATGATGGTCGGCGTCGCGTGGCCGATTCAAAGGCGTGGCATTCCTCTTGTGTCTGCCTCGGTGTGCCCATACGACTGCTTGCTACGACTCTGACCACTGGACTGGTTTCGACTTCACTTTGGATTCCCACACGGCGCTGAGCGTCTGCCCTGGACACATTCCTATTCCATTTGTAGCTGGCCTCTGAGAGCGCCGGCAAACTAATCCACCTCCCGGTCTCCACCGACTGTTTCCAGCATTTTTTGATCCTCGGCCTTGGAACGAGGGAGAGACGTCTATCATCTCGGGGTTGTTTTCGCGGGTCTTCACAAGTGATACATGTCTCTCCAAACAGATGGCGATGGCTTCTCTTCGACGGTGACTTCTGTGGTCACTGTCACCGTACCGTCTAATGCCGCATCAGGCCCGTCTTCTTCGAATGGTCTGCATACAGGCCAGAACACGGCACCCGCGCAACCTACAACAGGTCCCACACAGGACAAAAGTTCTGGTAACTCCATTTCCGGGCTTTCTGGCACTTCCCAGAAGGTCATCATTTGCACCACAACAATTGGTGAGATGGTATAGAAAGGTGGTCAGTATAGGAGCTTGCTGACGACAAATCAGGTGGAACTCTGATATTGGTGTTGATCTTGTTCTGCCTATGGAGAAGGCGGAAAGGTGCTTCATACTCAGAGATTGTCCGTTTTGCTCCGCCGACGCGCGAAGTCACCATCAGTCAACATCCCGCCAAGGACCATCTCACGGCATTGCCCATTTACCAACACAAGCGTCTCTCCATCAGATCGTCGCGACATTCATCGCTGGCCAATATGAGAGCAGCGAGGCGGCAACATGCCATCCCTTCTTCATTAAGAACGACCACAGGCGCTCCATTCGGGAATCATGCTCGAGCATTTGCGAATCAGCCACGAACACCGTCAATGAACGGCAGATTGCAGACTTTTCTCGAAGATGCGAGTCCGACAACAATAGTTGAGCAACCCGAGCCCGCGCATGTCACTGTAGACAGCATCGTCGGCAGGATGTCGACGACACAATCTCCTCATTCCCGCGATGCATTCCGTGTCATTTCGACCAAAACCGAAGACGACCTCCCACATCTTGCAAGTTCCGATCCTCGAGACCGCTGGAGCTGGACGAACTCGCAAGCGCCGAGCACACCACGCATCGCTCCGCCGAATACTCGTGCGTCCTTGACCAGCACCAGCGCGCGAGTACGCAATGTTGCTTCATGGATGAGGCATCAAGGGGCGGCAGAGAACGAGTCCGGCGTAAGGAGATCGACATCGAAGTCCAGACCTCTGCTCAAAAACCAAGCAACCCAACCCATCCTCTCTGCCCCGCCTGAACGCCGATCTAAAATCGACCGACACAGCCGTATGGGAAGCCTATCGAGCATTTTCGTCACCAACTCAAACGCTTCGGAGACTCATCAGCAGCTGCCTTTGCCATCGCCTGTCGTCACCACCAGCAATATCGAGATGACGCAGAAGACCTGAACAATATGATTCTTTTCTCAATCACAAAAAGACAACGCATTTCAACCTCACGCCCTTGTTTTTCCAACCATGAAACTCAGATACACCCGCCCTTCTCCTATCTTCTGGTTGCGCGACATTCATTTTCAAAGAGAGATACCCCTATACTGTGTGCATTCTTCGTTGGCGCTCGGGCCGTCCTTGTTATATAGATAGTGAGCCAAAAAAAAAAAAAAGGGAAAGAAAGGCTCAAATTTTATTTGTGAATGCGCTGCCCTTTTTGCAGCTATATGTCCTGTCGTCAAGCGATGTATGGAAAGGTCGTTGTGGAAAGTAGAACAGAATGCTGGGTTCGAGAATGGGAAGGATATTCGTTCCAAGCCGCACTTTTCCAGAATGTCATCGACTGTCCTTGAATGAGTCCGTGGTCGCGGATGCTGGACCTGAGGGTTGTGTGGTTGACAACTGGAGGGCTGGGATATACCGTCTTCCAGCACTTTTTTGGTCATTGTGTTTGATTCAGTCTCGCTCTTACCTCCTACTACTACTGAACTGTACAAAACGGCTTATGATCGAATACACGCGGCCGGTGTATGCTGAGCTTCAGAGAGCAGGCCTCCACTGGTGCTGCAACGGTGCGAGGAGCAGGGAAGGATGTGTAGGAGTGCCTGTCTACGGGTGCACGACTGAGCGGATAATTGGGCATATATCGAAGCAACCGATACAAGCGGTGGATCGGATGCGGACTCAGCCAATGCGCTAGGTTTGGTTCTATTACATTACTCTAAAATCCGCAACACAACGCAGGATCTGATACTCTTTGGCTGACTACTGGCCAGCGCTTCCTCGAGCGAGCAAGCATTGGTTGACATTGTATCGATGGAACGAAAGATCAGATGGCTCTGGGTCGCAGTCAAATATTCTTCGAGAAATTGATGTGCAAATTTTTTTATTTCTTGAGAGCTTCGATGTTGTCCTCATCCTCAGCATGCCAGCACAGAGCCAAGAAACTAGAGTGTTTAGTCACACCATATCGTCTTCACGCTCACAGGAGTCCTTACGGACGCGGCTATTAGTCCCTGACCGTCTAGCTGCCCCAGACTTAGAACCCTCGTTGGTGGAAGCGGTAGGAGGTAGCTAATACTGACAGTATTGATAGCCACTAGTGGCACCAACCACAACCCAGCCAATCTCCTCTCTGGCTGTGTGATCGCTTGTGGTTCTCTCAGTGTGAAACCACTGACACCGGTTCCTGATAGGACGGAATGTGTGCTGTAGAAGCTGTGATTCCCAAGGAGGTTTGGTGCAATATACCTGAGATGATCGTTTCACGCAATCGTCTGGCATGGTGTTCTGCCGGTCTGAAGCAGATCCAAACGTCTCACCAATATGAGTATCCTCCTCATGTTCCCAATGCACTCGAGTTACGGATGTGCAACACGATTCGTGTGTTAGAAGTTCGAAGCTTTGATGTGATCATGCTGGACCACAGGACAAGTCCGGTCGACCAAACTTGATAGCTGATCTGTCTGGACGTAAAGTTGCTGCGTCGATATCGAAGCCTTGGTATGGATTGGCGGGGCTGGAGACAGTGCAAGGGTTCAGTAGCCATTGCGGTTTGCGGGAGCTGGGACCATGATCTGCCCGTCTTGGTGTAACAACAAGAGCTCTGGTGGACCGTATCATGAATCAATCTCAAAGTGTCTTCTGCAGCTGTAGATCGATCTATCACTTGGTGTACCTCGGCCGATGAGACCGATGCTGCGTTCCTTCATCGTCCCTCCTTGCCACAATCAACAGCAGCATCTTTCTCTCCATCTCGCTCCACCCCACCCTGCGTGCCAATCCTCAGAAATGGCACAAGAAGCACACTGATGCCCATGCACGCAAAACAGAACCAAAATGTAGCCGAATAAGCCTGCGTCTTCGGATCCCAATAGCTCCATCTTTGAATGCTGTGCCCGCCCATGCCATCCCCATCACCAACTCCTCCCGGCCTACTCGCTTCCACTGTATTAAAGACTGCCGTACTGATCCCCAGTCCGATAGTCATGCACAGCTTCGTGACGGTCTGGAAGATCCCACCAGCGGTGCTCTGCATGTCCTGTGGCATGGAGGACATGACGTACATATTCGCGACGTTGAATTCGAGGTCCGCGCCGACAACAAGGAGGGTGAGACCTGGAAAGAAGAACGCCCAGTAGGAGTCGAAAATGCGATTGAGTGCAAAAAGCAGGGTGGCTAGTGCGTAAGAGATGGTTCCGAGGTAGAGCAAGATTTTGTTAGAGATACGGTGGAGCGCCCAGCCCGCGAAGACGTTGACTATTATGCCGTTGATTGCCATGGGAAGGAGGTGCACAGCGACTTGCAGGGCAGACATATGCCAGACCTCTTGGAAGTAGAGGGAGACGAAGAACGACGCTGGGGTGAAAGCTAAGAAACCGAGCGAGAGAATTGCCATGACGAGGGAAAAGTCGCGATCTTTCCAAATGCTCATGGGCATCAGCGGGTAAGGGAACCGCATCTCCCAGAAAACAAAGGCCACGATAAGGCCAAAACCGATGATGAGCAGAGCTAGAACGTGTGGTGTCTTCCAGCCTTGCGGTGCAGTGTCCCCGAGGCTCAACGCGGCCGAAAACATCCCGATCCCAGCTACAGTGAGTACGGTGCCCACGATATCGAATTTCTTAAGGGTGTGTATAGTGAATGGTTGTTTGGCAGCGGAGTCCTTTGGTACACTCAATATCGCAATGCCGGTGAAGACGATGAAGATGATGGCGAGCATCCAAAACGAGGCTCGCCAGCCGAAGAGACTGGTCGCTATGCCCCCAAAAATCGTGCCAAAAACGAAGCCTAATGGATTACCTGCTGAGAAGCAAGCGAAAGCGGCATTCTTGCGCTTACTTGGCTTTTCGTAGATGACGCCTAGAAGACCAACAGCCGGCGGCACAGCTGACGCGCTGAAAAGACCTAACACTCCGTTCAAAATGTCGATGGTGATGGCGTCTTTGGCAAAACCAGCGACTAGGCAGAACACCGAGAAGAGGAAGAGTGATATCACAAACATTGTCTTTCGACCGAACATGTCCGCAATGCGGCCAAAGAAGAGTAGGAAGGCGCCACTACTGAGTGAGCTCGCAGAGGAGATCCACGTTATTTGGGCGGTCGTCATCATCAATCTGTTAAACATTAGAACAATCCTAGAGACATCTTAGGTGCACCCACGATCGTCCAACAAATGAAGATGTGACCGTCACAGCTCCAGCAAGAAAACTGGTCATGCCGATCGCCATTGTCGCTGTGAGGACAAAAAGGACTTCTTGGGTTGTCGAAGAGAAACATGCCGGTCGTCCAGATTTCATTATTGTTGTCGCCTCGACAGAATCCCTCGCCACTCGCGAGTTCTCATCTTCAAGGTCCAACGAGACGGAGCGGTTCGTTGGGGTGCTCTTTTCCTGATCCATTCTCGCCATGTCCCAGATGAATGCTCAGATGAAGAGCAAGGACAGACTCCAGCACATGAAAATTGAAAGATCTGTATTCTTGGTTCAGAGTACATTGCGAGTCCCAGCAGGGATGTGGAGCTAAGCAGGTGTTAAAAAAGCGGAAATCGTCCGGGTGAAGTGGAGGACCACATCGATAGTGCTAATAAGCGGCTTTAAACCCGAGCTCGACTGCCGATCTTGCGAACGACGGAGCTCCGGATACATGTGCGCATGTGGCGATTCAGCCTCGGGTCGCCTTTGGGGTATGGCTTCGAAGAATGCAATGCCCCTGCTCACGGAATATGATGCGATATGCCAGAGATGACGCGGTGATCATCGAGAGAGATTGTTTAGTCGAAGGCGAAGTGCGCAGGCTCACAGCTTCACTACCTCCCAGCCGGTCAGGTCCATCCGAGACAGAACGCCTCCAAGTGGGCCTTGCACCTCCCTGCCGGCCGCCCATTGCTTTGCGCCAGCCCAATGAGTGATAAAACCAGAGGGTCCAGATACGAACAGGAATTTCTTCGCCGCTCGATCTGATTGAAGAGGACTTGATAGCCCTCTCAAAGCATCGCTTACGTCTCGTGTCCGAACTTGAGTGCCTTCATCATCGACATAGTAGTCAACTTTGAGTAGCGGTGTGCAGGCGTTGGATAATGCCGAGCGCTCTTTCAAGCTCTCAAGCACCGAGACCAGTGCGCCTTGTTTCGTAGTCTCTTTACCAGCATCAGCGGCAACAGTGTTTGTAGAAGACCACCAATTCCACCACCTCTTCCCTATGACCCGGTCGTTGTGCCCACCAACACAATCTTCTCTTCTCCTGCTCGCCCACAAAACGTGGACGTCTGCCTTGCCCTCCAGAGCGTCTGCAACCTGCATCGCAGGCGCTATGCCAGTGCCGCCCACCAGAAACACCACGCTCTCAACATTGTCTGGCAAAGTGTACTCTGAATGTAGCCCTCGTATCTCGATCTCAGATCCAGCGGGCAACCTGTGAAGAAAGTTTGAGACTTCGCCTTTCTGCTCTCGTCGGATTAAGAATCGAAGCTCATCAACGGGTTGTCCGTCCTGCTGCGGCAAGCACGTGTAGGACCGAGCGATCTGTAGTTGAGGCTGTTTGAACTCGACGCTCGTAATGGCTCTCTGCAATGCTGGATTGTCTAGATCGAGAGAGAGGTTTCCGGCAGGCTGGAGTTTGAAGATAGCACAAGTGGACGAGATGTCGTCCTTGCCAACCAGCGTGTACTTAACGAACTCGGTGGGATGTGCGAAAGTTGTGCTTGGATTCTGCTCGGTATGATTTTGAAGATACCAGCCCAACGGTATGGCGAGTCCGAATAGCGTAAATGCTGGTACGGCAAGTCTCCTTCCTTTTCTTTGTCCTTCATTGCCGTCTTGTTTCGTGTCGTTCGAGCTCTTGGCTGATTCAACTTTTGATCCAAACGCCGTGGGTGCGGCAAGCGGTCTCGCGGAGTGGGCAAAGAAGGCAATGCATGTTTGAGGGACTCTACGGGGTCGCCAGGTATGTGTCGTGACGAGTTGCGAATAGATGCGCACAGTCGGTGGCATTGCCTTCAGTGTTCAGAAATGGAGTGAATGTCAATGCCGGGAAGCTGTGAGCATGTCACCTGCAGACATCAACTGCTTTGATAGGATTTGGATCGTGCATTACATCGGCACTTGGACTCCGGATCATCGGATGGATCCGCTAGTCTACAAGCCTCAGGCACAAGAGGCCGTCTTTTTAATTCACGCGTTCTTAACGCGCCTAGGGCAATTCGTACAGATACAACAAGCATTCCATCATCGAGAAGAGCGATACCTGTCGACCTCACGTGTCATTCCTGGATCTCCTGCAGGCCTTCGAATTGCCACCACGCACCGTTTCTGCACCCGAGAAGCCAAGGCTCGGCTCCGCGCAATGCAGACGCGGATCTATGAACACCCGCGATTGCACTAAGTTAGTGAGCGGCTATCAATCACCGTATCTGTGGTATGGCGGGTGAGAGTGTTCGCGTCAAGGATACCTTCGCTGCACCTCTTGGCCTCCTTTTCGCTCAATCAAGTCCAATTTATTAACAATTCGTTTCTGTGCTGCGGTCCTTTCGCCTTCAACTCCTCTCATTATACGATCACGTTCCACTTCTTGGCGCTTGTGAATTAGTGGTTGCGAGCAATCGGCAACAGGGCTTGCGACAGTGTCGCCACCAGGCCAAGTCGGCTACCAAGCGAAACGCCTTTCATCATCCGCCACATCCTTCATGGCTGTACACGAATATTGAACGAACCCAGGACATCCTCTGAGATACCAGCACAGCTACGAGACCGATTCTCACATCAAGCCGCGCTCTCGAGCGAAAGGCAAACATGGCGCCCTTATTCATGCGACAGACCTGGACACTATGCGAGAAAACGCTCAGGATAGTCTTCTTGAGACACTGGCTCGGCACCACCATACGTGCATTTCTGGCACCCATCATATTCATGTTCATCATTTCTTACTCGAAGAATTTTTTCGTTCCACCTTCATTTTTCGGTATCGGTACACCGACACCACTTCGCTCACTAGGCGACGCCCTGGCAGCATCAGCAGGAGGCCGCAATACAGTCGCATTCGTCGACAATGGTTTCACCGGTGGCGATATCTCGAGAGTCATTTCCATGGTATCTTCGCAAATCACTGCGGCTGGGAAAACGGTCCAGGTCTTGAGCACTGAGAACGCTATGCTGGAGACATGTCCTAGCACGATTCGTGGAGTTTCTCCATGTTTTGCGGGTGTCGTCTTCGAGTCATCCCCATCGGAAGGGCCAAATGGTTTGTGGAATTACACGATAAGGAACGACGGGACTTTTGGCGAGCGTGTTTTCGTCAACCAGCGCAACAACGATGCTGAGATTTATACCATTCCAATTCAACATGCCATCGACAGTGCCATCGCCTCTCTGAACGGGACGACTTTGCCGGACAATATTCAGGAGTACCCTTACACCTCGGAGACAGCAGCGGAACGTCAGAACTCCATCACGAGGGCTTATATGGGTGCTTTGATCAACATCTTGGCTGTTGCATACTTCATCGGTATCGTAGGAATCTGCTATCAACTCACCGGCCAAATGGCGCAGGAACGAGAAATGGGCATGTCACAGCTGATCGAGGCTATGATGCCAAATCGGCGGAGATGGGTCCCACAAGCTGCAAGACTTCTGTCGCTGCACATCAGCTTCGATATCCTATATTTTCCATCATGGATCATTATGGGGATCATCGTCTCAGCCCTCAATTATCCTGACAGCTCGGCCGCCATTATGATACTCTACTTCTTGATGGCGGGTCTGGCTCTCTCTTCCTGGTCAATTGCGTTCGCTGCGCTGTTTAGGAAATCGCAGCTCTCGGGAATTACAGTCACCATTGTTTCCATTATTCTGGCCATCATCATTCAGGTTGGACCTGACCCATCGACTGGCGCTGCGGCGGTGACGAGTCTGCTCTTCCCACCAATCAATTACACCTTGTTCATTATGTACATGGCCTACTTCCAAAAGCAGAACATGTCTGCGAATTTGACCATGAGCCCGCCCGGCGCTCCGTGGCAATTACCTGGCTACGTCTTCTTCATATTCTGCGCAATTCAGATATTGGTGTATCCTTTCCTGGGAGCTTGGTTGGAGGGAGTGCTCTACGGAACCGCTTCGAAAGCAAGAAAGCTGAGATACTCCAATGAGCAGTCGTCGGAGACCGTGAAGATCACGGGCTTATCGAAACACTACATGCCAGATTGGTTCTCGAGAGTGATCGGTTCTCGCTTCACTAAGAACCCCAAGCAAACTGTCAGGGCCGTTGATGGAATCGACCTTTCCGTTGGTAGAGGCCAGATCATGGTCCTCTTAGGTGCGAACGGCTCTGGTAAGTCTACCACACTCGACACTCTGGCTGGCCTGCAGAAGCCTACGAGCGGCACAATCGAAATGGATGCAACTGGCGGCATTGGTCTGTGTCCTCAAAAGAATGTTCTTTTCAATGAATTGACAGTTCTGGAACACGTACGGATGTTCAACAGCCTCAAGGCTGATTCGCGGGATAGCAAGCTGCAGATGGAGGAACTGATCCGGTCATGCGACTTGGACCATAAAACCAACGCCCGCACTGAAACCTTGTCCGGTGGCCAGAAGCGGAAATGCCAGCTCGCGATGATGCTGACAGGTGGCTCAAGTCTCTGTATGATTGATGAAGTCAGCAGTGGTATCGATCCGCTCTCCCGAAGGAAGATTTGGGACATCCTCCTGGCTGAAAGAGGTAAGCGGTCTATGATACTTACAACCCACTTCCTAGATGAGGCAGACCTTCTGTCCGATGATATTGCTATCTTGTCCAAGGGCCGAATGGTGGCTCATGGGTCAGCCGTCGAGCTCAAGCATCACCTTGGCGGCGGCTACAGAGTCCGCATTTACCACGAGAATGAGAAGGCTCTGCCAGAAAAGCTTGACACTGTCGCGAAACAGGTGTTCCACGACCAAACGGTCTATTTTCTGCCGGACTCGGCATCCGCATCGGGATTCATCGCAGAGCTCGAGAGAAATGGTGTTAGAGACTACCAAGTCAACGGGCCCACTATTGAAGATGTCTTTCTCAAGCTTGCAGAAGAAGTCAAGGACGAGCTTGATAAGGATCGAGTGGCAAGCCCAGCTCCATCTGACACCGCGCTCGCAGCCAAGGAGGGACTGAACCTGCAGACCGGTAATCAACTTGGCTTTGTGGCCCAGACCTGGGTCCTGTTCCGCAAGCGATTGATCATTCTCCGAAGAAACAAGTGGCCTTACTTGGCTGCATTCTTCATACCAGTGATTGCAGCCGGTCTAGTCACGTTGTTCCTTAAAAACTTTTCTCCACTGTCTTGCGATCCTGCAAACCTGGTCGACGTAGCAGATGTTGTTGGTATGCAGCTCTTATCGTATAACTCAACTATACCAGAGGGTCCTCAGGGTCAAGTGCCAACAGACTTCCTGGAATCGGTCTACCCTCTACTGGCCTTCAACAACTCCTTCCGGGGCGTCGATTCTCTAGATGCTTTCAACAACTTGATCGCGACTAACTACTCTCTCAACCAGCCAGGAGGCATCTACCTAGGGAACACGCCAACATTCAGCTGGCGTGGCAATTACGACTTGTACTTCCCCGTGGCCGCACAGAATCTCTTGAACAATGCTCTTCTCCGCATACCGATCATCACAGCTTACCAGTCCTTTGATAGGACGTTTGCGCCCGATGCAGGCAACAGCTTGCAGTTCATCCTCTATTTCGGTCTTGCCATGAGCGCTTTCCCAGGCTTCTTCGCTCTCTACACAAACCGCGAACGAATTCACAATGTTCGCGCTCTGCACTACAGCAACGGCATCAGAGCTGGCCCGCTCTGGCTAGCCTACACCTGCTTCGACTTCATCATTGTCTTACTGGTCAGCGCTCTCGCGATTATCATCTTCACAGGCGCGACAAATGTGCTCTACGGTCCGGGCTATCTCTTCATCGTCTTTGCACTCTACGGACTCTCGGCCACTCTGATGTCGTATGTCGTATCTCTTTTCACGACGAGCCAGCTGGCGACATTTGCTTTCGCAGCAGGAGGTCAATGCTGCTTCTTCCTGATCTATTTCGTCGCCTACATGTGCATCATCACATACTCCCCGGCCGCCAACCTCGACGGCTACGTCAATATCGCCCATTTCACAATCGCGGCGTTCTTCCCAGCTGGAAATTTGCTCAGATCACTCTTGATAACATTCAACGAATTCTCTCTGATCTGCCGAGGCCGCGAACTGGCATCGTATCCGGGCGATATTCTCGTGTACGGTGGACCAATACTCTATCTCATCCTGCAATCGATGATACTACTGCTCGTTCTGATCTGGTACGACAGTGGTTGGAAGCCTGCCTTCCTCGTACGCAAGAGGCATCGATCGAATGATGTTGAGATGATTGAGGATGTTGACGCAGAGGTCCACAAGGAGACTGCCCGGGTGGACGCCTCGAATGACGAGCTTCGCGTGCTGCATGTGACCAAGGCCTTTAGCAGCAATGTCGCTGTGCAGAACGTCTCTTTTGGTGTGAGTCATGGTGAGACTTTTGCCTTGTTAGGACCAAACGGAGCAGGCAAGTCTACAACAATAGGCCTTATTCGAGGAGATACAAAGCCCAGTACGAGAGACAGCGACATCATGATCGAGAATGTGTCCATTGTGAGTCGACGAGCAGCTGCACGAGCGAACTTGGGAGTTTGTCCACAGTTCGACGCCATGGATCAGATGACTGCTATCGAGCACCTTCGATTCTACGCACGTGCACGGGGCGTGAGGAACGTCGAGCACAACGTCGACCAGATCATTCACGCAGTCGGCCTTTCACAGTTCAAAGACCGCATGGCGGCCAAGCTTTCAGGAGGCAACAAGCGAAAATTGAGTCTGGGAATAGCTCTCATCGGCAACCCATCAGTCCTTCTTCTTGATGAACCGAGCAGTGGCATGGATGCCGCCTCGAAACGAATCATGTGGCGCACTCTCCGCGCCGTTTCTGAAGGCCGCTCGCTGGTCCTCACCACGCACTCCATGGAAGAAGCAGATGCCTTGGCCGATCGTGCCGGCATCATGGCCAAGCGAATGCTGGCTCTGGGCACTTCCGATACACTGCGCAAGAAGCACGGCGATGCTCATCACGTCCATGTCGTGCACAAGGACGCTCCGTTCAGTACGGCCGAGGACATGGACGAGATCAAATCCTTCATTCGCCACACGTTTCCTGGCGCAATAACAGAAGAACGAGTCTTCCACGGCCAGCTACGCTTCAGCGTACCCAACGATCGCACTGCATCTCTCGAGTCTGGAACACCGTCACCAATCTCCGACGACTTCGACAAGGACTATCTCAAGAAGGGCAGCGTCACAGTCACACATCAACAGGCAAACAACAGTATTTATGCGCTCTTCGCACAGCTAGAAGCGAACAAGGAGAAGCTGGGCTTCGAGTATTATTCTGTAAGCCAGGCTACTCTGGATCAGGTGTTTTTGAGTATCATTGAGAAGAACAGAATAGCGGAAGAGGGATATGCAGCAGCACATCCTAAGAGTCAGAGCGGATGGAGTAAAGTTAAGAGGGGCATAGCGACAGTATATCATAACGCATGAGCGTGAGCATAGCGATTGTGATATAGATGGTAGAGAGGGATCCTTTGCATAATTTATAGCGTTCCCCGTCATCTCATCTGTTCGGCTCTCTATCTTAATCTGCTTTATGTGAACATTGCATCGCTTTTCGGTCGCGCTTCTTACTTTCTACTTTGATTTATTCTTCGTTTTCGTGGCGCCACCATCAACAGTAATGTCCTCGGCCGTCACGAAGCCAGCCTCAACCAGATACTCGACCGCATCCGCAATATCCTTGGGCCGTCCCGCGCGGTTCGCGAGGTGCTCCTCGACATCCTTCTCCTCGTTCAACTCGGACCACTGCATGCCCTTCTCATCGCCCTCCTTGCTCTCGTGCGCGACCTTGATGCGTCCCGGAGCCACGAGATTGACACGGATCCCGAAGGGTTTGAGACTCACGGCCATGCTGTGCATGAGTCCCAACAGACCGGCTTTCGTGCTGGCGTAGCCCTCTTGGTTCGGATCGCTCTGGAAGGCGCGGAAAGAGCCGATGTGCACGATACAAGGCCCGGCTTCGGAGGTGTTGTGGTCGAGCTTGCGCGCTTCGTCGGCCATGTATGGTAGGGCGGCTTGGGAGACTGCGAAGGGTGCCGTCAGGTTGGTCTCGATGTAACTGATTTGGTTTGTAGTCAGCAGCATAACAAAGTTTCCAGGATGGTTTTTCTTTTTTCTCCCCAAGATGGGTGAACTCACGCTTGCCATTGATCGATAGTCTCTTTCTTGAACATGGTCTGATCGTCTTTCCAGTATGGAGAAGCAATGCCGCCTGAAGATTAGGGACTATCAGCGGCATCCACCATGATTGATTCATGACATTCTTCAACCATTATTGACTAGCACATCAATGCGACCACCCAAGAACTCTGCGGCCTTGTCGACATTCTGCCGTATCTCGTCGACATTCCTCAGATTGCAGATGCTAGAGCCCAGGAAGTCGTTGTCGGAGTAGGTCTTGAGATGGGTCTTGACGGTGTGGGCAAGCTCGGCTTCGTCAATGTCGAGGATCCAGACCTTGTAGCCCTTCTCCAGAAATCTTCGCGAGATACAGCGTCCGATGCCGCGTGCACCTCCGGATATGATCGCAGTTTTGGGCATTGTTCCGAAATTTTGTGTTTTTCTTCCGGACTGATGTGTTGTATTTCCTTTGGTCAAATAAGCACATGTTGTCTCCCATTCGTGGCAAGTACGTCATCGTGATACGCCCGCGTTACACATATCCAACGGTTTATCTACTCTATGTTTATTTGTCTTTATCAAAATTCTTCATCACGCAAATTGGCATTGCGCAGGAAACTTCCTATCCTCCACTCTGTCTCCAAGCAAGCCATAAGTCATGATATTGTCCAAAGCCCAGCTCCCCGGGCCCTTATACGACCAAATAAACCATCCTTTTGACCCTTTCTCGAACGCATCCATCTCCGCCTCTAGAAATCTCCTCGTAGCGTCTTTCAAGGGTTGCTGCCAATCCTCGATTGCCACGTTCGATGAGCATTGACATCCATCGATGTAGCAGGCACTGCCTGCGAGCGTAGATCCGTCGGGGTTTGCGCAGATGTTTGTTTGAGCGCTGAACTCGCCAACGAAGACAGGCAGTGAGGAGTCATCTGGGAGAAGGGCAGAGTTTATCCAGTCGCAGGCCTTTGCTATGTGTTGGTCTTGAGTCAGGAGGGAGTCGGTTGCTACTTGATTCTGGTAGAGATGAGTGTCGATTGCGAAGCGGGTTGAGTTCATATTCAGCGCTGCACCAATTTCTTGCCAGGGAAATGGTGTTGTGAAGGAGTCGTGCATGACGATCATCAAATCCTGATTGGAGGCGGCGGCTTTCACGCGGTGGAATGCTTCCTGAGCCCATTGCTGCGTTAGCGTAAAGTTGTTTGCTCCCCACGAAATGGGTTCATTGACAAGTTCCAGACCAAGGACGACATCGGAGTATTGCTGAGAGCCGTATTTTCTCGCCATGGTCTCGAGGACTGCAATACTCTTCTCAAGATTGTCGCCCGTCTGCCATTTCGCTGCTCCCGCTCGACCACTATTGTCGAAGCCATTCTGTGAGCCTGGAGAGCCATGACAATCCACGAGCACTTTGAGACCATATTCGCGGGCCCAGGCAATCGCTTTCTCCATGTACTCATCAGAGCCTCGCAGATATGGTGTAGTGTCGTTATCATATGCCCAGTATCCAATTGGTATCCGCATGGCATTGAGGCCCCAAGAGGCGATCTTTGCGACATCGTCCTTGGTGAAATACGTGTCCCAATGGTTCTGTAGTGTCGCAGGAGCTATAGACTCTAAGTCGAAAGTGTACTGGTCCGTAGAGGTCGTGTTTTCAAACAGCTCTGGTGTCATCCATTTCTCGAGCACGAGCCAGCCGCCAATGTTGACGCCACGAAGCATGTCCGGGAAGGAAGCATTGGCGAGGATGTTAGACGGAGTGGTGAGATTGAGCTGCTCGATTTGGCGATTCATCGAGAGAAAGCTTGAGCTCGCAGTTGATATGGAGTCGTCGCGTGAGCAAGGCGCCGCGTCGACTGAGCAAAGCACAGCCATAGTGACAAGTGCGAGTAGCTTGACCATGACGGCGATCGCTTGGATCTGGTGGCCAAAGCAAAGCTAGAAATCGACCTGGTAGGTGAATCGATGTTGCGCAGATAAAAATTCTCTTTTTCGTGAGGATGTCCAGGCCAGCTGTAGAATTAGAAGCATACAGAGCAAAAAGAGTGGAAGTGGTCACTAGGACGCACGATTGCCAGCGAAAGAGGGCATATGACAGGCGCAGAAAGAAAAAGAGGACAAAGACTCATGAGGAAGCCGAAAGGTGCTCATGCCATATCATTATCATGAGACACGCGATCGAAGTCGAATGTGGATCAGGTGGCTCATCCACGATATGCCCGAAACAACTAGAAATGAAGAACAGGGTGGAATAGTCGGAACTCTCCATCGGCCAGCTTTGCCGCCGGGCAACAGATAGGAATCTCGTTCGCGATCGTGATTGAGCAGCATGGGCTCAAGGCTGAGACTGATAACGTCGGTGGAGACCTCTAATGGGAAAGGTGAAGTCCAAGTCGAAGATGGGCGCTTGCGGCGCAATCCCGGCTGGCTTTTGTGCCTCAGGCAAGCATGATTCATTCACTTCACGTCGGTCTGGATCGCACAAATTATGTAGACCGTAATACTGGCCGCCAATTTAATGGAGGCAGGAATTCGGATACCATATAGAGTCTTCACGACTTGCTTATGTCTACAGACATGTCCGAATGTCTGGTGGCCCTTAGCAATGCAACGCTTTCACTGCTTATCACTCGGTCAGCCTTCTTGTTTTGGACGCTGACGCAGGTAATATTGTGCTCATTGTTCACTTTCCCATCAGAGGGAGGAGATCCCGTCTCATCTTTACCCTGGGCTGGCCTTGCTACAATCGCAATAAAGCCTTCATGGGGTCCTTCGCAGCTGGTACGATAGAGCTCTGGTTTCACCATCTCGACGGCGTGTACGCCATTCCCGAGTCCTCGGCTTCTTTCTTCTCCCTCTCAGTCTGTTTCACAGAGTCTTGCCATCGGTATTCTTGCTTCTTTAGATACTCCTCGGTCTTAGTGCTCCTCGGGACATCTCGGTTGAAATAATCTTCTGCTCCGGACTTTTGTGCAATCTCGGCTTCAGCCATTCTCCCTGCTTCCCAGTTCGTGCATCTGCGGTTCTTGAAAGATCGTCCTTCGAAGTGCACGTCCTCCAATACGACATTCGTGAAGGTGGCGTCCGAGAAGTCGCAGTTCTCGAACACGACTCCTACGAGGCAACAGTCGTTGAAAACAGTCTTGCCCCGGGGATTGTAGGTGCAGTCAGTGAAGAAGGTGCTGATAAATGCCCATCGGCTCCGCTGCTGATCTCTAAGCCATGGTCCGGGAAGCACGGTCGGAATGCTTCAATGACATTTATTCCAGCATCCACCTCAGAAATGCTGTGACTTGTGTCAGTGCTGCAATATTGGGTTCCTTTAGAATGTCGCTACTCACAATGCGTATGTGGTTAGCTTGCTCGCATCGTATGAGCCCAAACTGACACTGTCGTCACAGTCGCTGTCATCAAAGTCTGATTCGGCGCCGGCTTCTTTATCTATTTGCTTGCTGTTGTGAGAACCGGATTGAGCAGTCTCTTTCACGGGCGAGCTGTGCAAGACGTCAATATTTGTGTCACTGCGAAGACCAGGTGAGCTCACCCTTCGTCAAACTCAAAATCGTCTCCTTCAGGGATCGTAGCACTACTCTGCGCCTTCTCCGTTGCGCGCTCGCCGGTATGATGCTCAATATTGAGCTTTTGCAGGCCGGCGATCATGTTTGAGTTGATGGGATTTTCCACTGTAGCGTCGGTCGCGGTCATGGTGGTCTCTAGTCGATGGTAGGAGAGTGAAGAAGAGCAGGTCGTAGAGCAATACGAGATGTTTGTGTAGGGGAGAAGATGAGTCTTTGTGCGGGACTCACATGATGCGAGGGACGCGGCATGCAACGAGTAGTGAGATTTTTTCAGCCTTGGCATCACATGCCATATTGACAACTTCGGCTTGCAAGCACGTGCATGTGAGGAAAGCACTTCTGAACACACCAGCTATGCCTTTATGACAACTACAAGTTGACCACCGTCTTGTTGCGCAGTGGCACCACACTACTCTGTTGTGCCCGGACGAATATCATGGAACTCGGACTTTTTGTAGTTCGGAGTCACCCCGTTCTCAGAAGTGTTCTTGACGAGAGCTGCTCAGCTATTGTCATCTTCCTCTTCCTCGTCATCTTGAATCAGCGCCTTGCCTTTGAGCTCGCTGACCCATTTGCGCCGCATCGTGCCAGCGCGGACACGCCCATCAGCCATGTCTCCATTGCTATCAGTCTTTCGCTTCGCGGCCTTCGTCTTGCCTGGCTTCGCCGTATGACCCTGCATCAGTAGATGGCCTGCTTTGAGGCTCTCCTCCGTCTGCCTGAGCTCTTGTATGTAGCTCTTGTCTCTGATCTCGGTCGGACACTCACGGTCAAGGAGGTGTTCGTTCCCAAAGGTTCGGCCAACTGTCTTCTCGGAGAGACGCGTCGGGTTCCAACTCTCGCAGTAGGCGTTTTCAAAACGGCAATTCACAAAGCGCTTCTCGCTCAGGACGACATGCTTGAAAGTGATGTTGCCAAAATAGCAGTCCTTGAAGACCACTTGATTGAGGACGCAGTTCTCGAACAGGGTGTCCTTGAGCGCGCCTCGTCCAAACGTACAGAAGTCAAACGTACAATTGTCGAAAAACACGGCAAACGAGGATCCTATGTTTTCTTCTTGGATGACCTGAAGACCGAATTTGGGATAGTCAGGTGAGAACTGCATGTCTACGTGCACAGGCACGTTGGAGACGCGGTACGCTGCTCTGCATTGCTTGTGCTCGGAACATGGTTCGATGCAGACTGGACCTGTGGCCGATCTAATATGGTCAGTTCGCGTTCCTTCTTTGCTTTAAAAGGGTGCCTTACCGCGAGACGTGAAGATCGAATTCATCCTCCTCCCAGCCCGCATCATCGTCGTCGGGTGGGTCCCATTCGCTCTCGTCGTCGTCGTCGTCGTCGTCGTCGTCATCGCCATATGCTAAGGCGGACCGGCCAGATCCAGTGGAAGGAGAGCTGCAGCACATGTCAGTGAGAAGCATCTGCAGTCGCACAGCGATGGCTCGGACTCACTCTTCTCCGTTGGTAACCTCGCGACCACCAACGCTGTCGGCAATGAGGCTTGCCTGATCACCGCGCCCCTTCGACATAGCCACCGCTGCCGAGGCCTTCTCGTCCGAGCAGGAAGGATCGCTGCTGCGAGCGGCGTACATGATGTCGTACGGTCGAACAGCTTCCTACACGACCCGGTCAGACGTCCTCACGGTCAGCCCGATGGCATGCAAGGGTGTTGTGATGGTGATGGTGATTGGAGAAAGCACAAGGAGGGAAACAGCGTTGGGATACTCGTGCCTTCCTCGCTTCGCATATGACGGAACTAGCCTGCAAGGAGCAAACGTGGAATTCCTTTCCCATTTCCTCTGCTCAGAAGCACCCACAAGCACAAACGGCGTGATATAACCATCCTGTCGAAGCGTTTTCTGCCATTAATCAGCTGCTTTCTTGCAGCTTGTTCTACCTACAAAAGCCATCCCATCAAACCCACACCAGCACCAGCAGCAATCATCACTGGTCCAGCAACACCCCTCGCAACCGCAGCATTCGTAGTCGTGGCAGCAGCTGTGGCTGATCCCGTCATCGATCCTGAAGAAGTACTGGATCCCGAGCTCGAAGGCGTATTCGTCGACGCACCAGAGACGAATATGATACTATCACTCGTCGTCGTACCAGTGGCCGTGGCGCTCGTGCTCGCCGGCGACGTGACAGTCGCTCCAGCACCCGCGGACAGCTTATCAACGCCAGCCGTGACGGTGACAACAAAAGTCTCCACATCGCCCTCGTCATACGTCGTTGTTGAGCTGCCTGGGAAATTTGCGCTGGAACCTGACTGGCTCTCCACACAGACGTTGCTCGCAGTCATACAATCCTGCGTTCCGGTGTAGTCTTCCGCAGACATGTACATGTTATATCTATGGCCGAGAGTTGAAGTTAGCAGGTGATAAGACGAGGCAATAGTTCACGAATACAGCAGTCTTCTCGATTCTCTACTTTCGCGCAAGCCCTGCTTCTTCCATAGAAATATGGATCCTGACTTGAAAGTTTGCTAGAGCTAGCAAGAGGCGACGAATCGAGAAATATACTGCACATATTGCAGCCATAGCATTGACATACGTTGAAGGTCCCACAGTGAGAGTCTGATAGGGAAAGAGACCGCAATCGTTCCCGTCTGTGCCCGCGGGACACGCGAGCGAGAGCGTCGTCGCCGTGCTGTCAACGGCGATAACAGAGGCATCGACGGATTGGCTGTCGAAGCCATAGAAAGGCAGAGTCAAGAGGGACTGCTGTGCTGCGGCTGTGGAGGCGAAGAGTGCCGCGACAAAGGACTTGGGAGCCATATTGAAAAGCGCTTGTTTGGCTGTTGAGATCTCGGAAGAGGTTGTTCAAGTGGTGCGTTGTCGAAGAAGATGTGTAGCGTAGTATGGAAGTGGTCGTCCAAGGAATGTGATGCAAAAGCGAGCGTCGAAATAATGTATCTGGCCGTCTAGTGTTGACAACAAAGTCCTTTGGAACTATCGACACCAGGGGAAAAGGGTGTTAGGTTAGATCATGTCCCCGAGAATTGGCACTCATGCCGTGGTGCCGTGGTGCCTCGCGTGAAGTTCGCGCGAGGAGCTTGTGGTACTTGTGGCGTTTACCGTTCGAATGCATCGCGGTCTCATTGGCTGTAACGCCACTCCAATTTAGGAATCGGTTAGGGCTCGTATATGAAGTAACAGTAATCAGTCAGTTCCGTTCGATGTATCTGCGAAGTTCGGAGCACGAAGAGAGAATCTGGTACTCTCGTTCACGGAAAAGCTGGCAACTGTAGCAAAAATCGCATGCCTTCGTCACGACCAGGAAGCAGAGCAGGTAGAACTTTGAATCTTTGAATAATAAGCGTGACATTCTCGCGGGGTATCTTCCACCAAAAGCAGATCACCAAAACGCCAGGAAAATCATTTCATCGTCGCACATTCTTTCCACATCAAAGACTGTCCCAGACTTTCTTCGCCAGTTCGTTCGGACTTTGATGCGCATCCATGTCCAGCACATTGACATCTCCTCTGGATGCATTATGTATAACGGCTTGCTTGTACTCTCCTGTAGTCGCATCCTGTCGCGCATCGATGCCGAGAGAGCGATAAAAGGTGAGCTTCAATCTGGACATATGTTAGCCATGCTTCCCCAATTCCATCACACGGATAGGCTTACACAAGCTCATCCTCCCTCGCTTCACCACTCCTCCTCCCTCCGCCCTCGACACCCTCTCGCTCCAGCCTTGCCAGTTCTCCCCTCAGACTCGCCAATTCTCCACTTAATCTCTCTCCCTCGATCTCAACATCATTAACGCCCTTCGCAATCCTGAACTTCTCCGTGTCCATCTTCAACATCTCCGCTGCGTGCTTGCCTGCATCATGCCTCTCCTCTTCGTAGTCGTATTGGCCCTTGAGGTTGTTGAGTTTGCGCGAGAGTGAGGAGAGAATGCTGGTTTGGTGGTCGAGACGGAGTTGGCGCGAGGTCGCGAGGGTCGAGAGAGAGCCGGACACGCGAGTAAGGGAGTCTTTATCGGGGGCGATGTGAAATTTCGCGGTGGCTTCAGACATTAAGTCTACAGGATCTTCGTCGAAGAGAACCATGTTGGCGGTATATCGGGGTATCTTGAAAGTGTGCAGCGATGTGTGGTTTGGAAACGTGAGATTTGTGCAGAGTGTAGACTTCGTGTTGACGCGACTTCCAAACAGAAGCGCTTCCGCAGCAACGCTCAAAGATAGCGGCGGCTGTGCCCGTGTGGACCCTGAGAGCATGACGTTCTCAGCAGCTCTCATGTGAAACAGGCGCAGGCAAGCAGGCGACACTCTTCAGTACCATAAGACAAACCATCACACGCCCATACTGCAAAACAGTATACTGCATTCACGATGGGAAATGAAGGTCTACCATGTAAGCCACACTCCAACTACATGTACATCAACATGCGACACCGCCAGGACCATGAGCAGAACCGCTAACATGCTCCTCTTGCCAGACGCTGCAGATGCTGAAAGGTGCGTACCACAACAACGACAAGAATATGCCTGATGTGAGGAAGTTGGAAGAGAGCGCGCAAAAGCTGACGCACGTTTTCAGTCCATTGAAGCCCGCAGAGCTCCAAGTCCTACGATCACAATATGAGAAAGAAGGCGAATACGTCTCGCTTCAAACGAAATTCAACTACGCTTGGGTATCCACGTTTCCTGATTGCAATCACAGGCTTGCCGTCCTGACTGAATTTAAATTAGGGCCTCATAAAATCACACGACCGTCTCGAACAACAAGAAGGCGTACGCCTGCTCTCGGACATCTTCCGCGCAAGCCCCGACCGTCGACGCGAATGCCTCTACTACCTCGCCCTGGGGAACTACAAACTCGGCAACTACGCCGAAGCTCGACGGTACAACGATAACCTCATTGAGATTGAGCCGAATAATCTGCAGGCGCAGAGTCTGGCGCAGTTGATCGAGGACAAGGTGAACAAGGAGGGGTTGGTGGGGATGGCGATTGTGGGCGGACTGGCTGTTGCCGCGGGCGTGGTAGGGGGAATGATCTTCAAAGGGGCGCAGAGGAAAAGGTAGTAATGGATGTGGTTCTTGCAGAGTGAGAATGAAAGGGTCTTTGAATACTGAATCGACATATGAGGATACGACATGGCGTTGGGGTAAGCAAAAACAACAATCTACTTTCCAGCAGAGACCAACTCCTCCCGAATCTCCACCAACCTTCTTCGCTGCGCCCCTTCTTCGTCAAAGTTCGCTTCTCCCAACCAAATTTCCAGCGCCTCCTTAATCGCCGGCCACTCATCATCCACAAACCCATACAGATCCGTATCCCGACTCCTCCCTTTCGCAATCATATTCTTCCGTAGCGTACCTTCCTGCTTATATCCAATCCGCTCCGCGCACCGCTTCGAAGATACATTGAGGGAATTACACTTCCAATGCACCTTCCTATACGGCAAAGACGTCCCGGGCGGCTCAGATTTCAGGCCAGGAGAATTCGCGTCGCAGACATTGCGCAGCCAGAGGTAATGCGCTTCCGTCGTCGCATACGAGCGGTGCAAGTTCTGCGCCAGCATCATGCCGATTTCGATTTCGCGATTCGAGGCCTTTCTTGCGTCGTAGAAGATGATGCCTGATACTGAGGTCATCTCACTCTCCTCTGGCGGCGCTTTGCCCTGTTCCCCTTTGCCAGGACCGAGACAGGTGGGATCTAC
Organism: Microcyclosporella mali; assembly: GCA_002785985.1. Taxonomy (NCBI): domain Eukaryota; kingdom Fungi; phylum Ascomycota; class Dothideomycetes; order Mycosphaerellales; family Mycosphaerellaceae; genus Microcyclosporella; species Microcyclosporella mali. The sequence continues at coordinate 1,683,240 of NHNU01000002.1, read as the reverse complement.
TCTGACGACGAAAGTGGTGATCCCCTCTGCCATGAGGCCATTGAGATCGTCTCTCATTCTCTCGATGTTGGGGGTGCGAGGTCCCGGGAAGTAGTCTTCATTGGAGGAGCCTGCGCCTGTGAGGTCGAGGTTTGTCCAGAGGGAAGCGAGATGGTCTTCTCGGAGACATTCGAGGGTCACGTATTTTCCCCTCAGGACGTAAGAGTCATCAGGGAAGGCGCAGGGAGTCTCGTCGACCAGAGGGCCGAATTCTGTAGGGCGGGTCAGTAGGTTGTCCAGCGAGGATTCCAACTGAGTGAAGCTTTACTTTCATCTAGAGGGACGGCCATGTTGATGGCTGAAACATGGGAGAGGTGAGTGAATGTGAGACAAGCGTCTGGAAATCAATATATCTTGGCACCAGAGCTGCTGTATATCTGCCGGGAGGCTTTTTGGCACGAATTGCCATGCTCAAGGTGTGTTATCGCAGTAGGATTCGCGGCGAGGAGAGCTCTCAGTGCACATCAGGCCGCGTTGGGAAGCTCGTCTGCAGAAGCTTTCTGCATTGAACCTCGCCGTGTTCGAAGCAATTTTAGCAGCCCTGAAAGCGCTTCTGTAGTTCACGGCACAGCACTGCTTTACAGAATGCTAGGCTGTACTTTTGACTTCACGTGTCGGAGAGACTTCTCCCACGCATTGCTCACCAGCCCGTGTCATATCGAGCACGCTCCCAAGCAGCTCCTCCAGAGCCACTGAAGACCTTCTCTCGCTTCTCCTTCCGAATCTCCCGCTCCACGACTTCTCTCCCGATGAACCCATCGTCATCTTCATCTCCTCTACCAGTATTCGAGATGCGCAAAGCCGTCTGCTTCTTCTCGTACTTGCCCTCAAGGAACTCTTCCAACGTCCACTGTTCCTCCCGTAGAATTTTGGCTCTTTTACGATTCTTGCATACCCAGGCGTAGGCCTGGACGTGAATTCTCTTCTCATTCGACCGAACAACACGCATCGTAGCCGGTGAAGAGAGACAGTAATCACCTTCTGAGACTTCTACCTCGAGCAAAACCGTCTTGCGATTCGCATGATTGCGATAATGTGTATGAATCAATCGTCTCTCTGCCTTGGTAAGGCCAAGGACGAGCATTCCTTGGACGTGATCGCTAGATTTGAGAAGGCGAGGCTGCTTTGTTTCGACGTCGATCCTAGCAGTGAAGCCAGGCAAGAAAGCTGGAGTCATGCGAATGATCATATCGTGAGATGAGTCCTTGGTAGTTTATGGTTAGTAGAGAGATATGGAAGCGAGAAAAGTCTTGCCATACCGTATCGAGCAAGGTTGCTAGCGATCCTGGAAGCATGAGCGCGTCGTGAATGAATATCGGCTTCCAGACATTGATGTCATGAAGACCACCTGGCCATAAGTGTGCTTCTGGCATTCGATGGGCCAGAGCACGCTGGTGTCCAGATGTCGTAACTTTTGTCGAGACCTGAGGCATGGGAATCCCGAGGGATACTTGAGACTGTGTGAAGGGGCTGTCGTCTTCGCTGGCTGATGGTGCGCTCGATTCGGATTGGACGCTCGACATGATTGAGAGAGTGATGAAACGGAAAATGAAATCGGAGAAGGTCTGACACCCGGACTGGTGGGTGGTGTAAATGGTATGCTGTATCGTTTGCTGAGATGCATGTCATCGCATGATTGCTTTGCTTTGCATTTCGTGATTGTGTCTAGAGATGTAGAAGAATGAGATTTTATTTGCGCCTTCCTTCGTGAACCTAAGAGCTGTCTGGCCATCTACAAGTGCGAAATCATTGGCTTCAAACCGAAATGACAAGCTCCTCGGGACAGATGAATACCGAGATTGAAAGCAGCGGAGGAAGATGAGATGTCAGACGGCATGGCCTACCTTTTGGCTTTCGTGATAGCAGGTCAAGAGATCTTGGAAGCCGCCATGGCTCCGCGGCCGTGGTCCATGAGCTCTGGGGAGAATATATCGTCCCCTCTGCCTCGAGTGGGAAGTTTCTGCCCAAATAGCAAGTCCGACTCGTCAATGACTTAGTCAATGACTTTTGAAAGGGTCGCTCTTGCCCCACCGGCGTGTCGGTGGTGCCTTCAGGGAAAAGTGTCTTGTGTATCTTGGTGAAGTTCAACACTGTTCGGAGTCAGGGTCATGACGGGAAATGCTGATGATGGTAGCTGTGGTTATTGGTCCATGGCGAAGGCAAAGGAAAGTGACCATGGACGAGACCTGCATGATGGATAGTTCGTATACGTCGCCTGACGAGAGGCATGTGCAATATCATGCTTGTGTTGTGTAGCGGCCACGCGAACAAACATGTGTAACTCATATGAATACACGAGTGATGAAACGCGTGAGGCTTGGTGGAGTTGGACATTAAGCGAAAATTTGCCACTGTCAATCGTCTCCATGTGGCAACCGCAGACACAATGCATCGCAACATCCATCAAGTCAACAGGCCAAGTATGAGGGCGTATATGGCGGCTACGAAGGATCACATGCACGCATAACACTAGGAGACTAGGAGTAGGCATCAAGTTTAATCTGCACCTCGCATTACTTAGACTACCGAGGCAGTCATCGCCGCAACGCCACGACAGGACAACATCGGCCGCTGTTCATCTTCATGGCCCGAGTCAGCAGTGCCACTCATCGTGCCGCCTTCTGCTCTCCTTCGCCACCTACTGCTGACCGCGTGATGGGAGCAGTAAAGGTGTCCGTACCCTAGACCGAAAGAGAGAACATTCAACAGACCAGGTACGGCCAAATCAGACCGTCGGTACAATACTCCAACCTCGCAAACCATCCGGAGCAGTGACAACGGAACCATCAAAGCCCCGTAATCCCGTCCTCGCATTGCTCCTCCTCGTGACAACGTATCCCCTTTCATCAATCAGTTCTCAGTATGTGGGATTTCTTCATGACGATTCAAAACACGCCACATAGCCTTGGAAGCGTCATCGCCTCGCAATCCAGAGCCCATCCGGAGACACGAAGCGGCCGAATTTCTTGCATCCTTCCGTGCAGGCATGACTTGACAGAATGTACTCGTCAAGAATCATCATCATTATCATCATCATCCATCATGCAAACGAGGCGCAGTAAGTGTTGTAATGGTAGGTGTCATGATGGCGTTTTGTTCGCCCTTGACGGGTACATTCTTATTGGTTCTCTTCTCTTCACACAGTAGGCAGTCGATGTTATATATTCTACATAAGTTCTGTTTACTGAACACTTTTCTCCCTTCATCATGCAACTCACACGCCTCGTCTTCACACCATCAAGAATTAGCATTTTCAGACAATCCGCAACCGCAACAAGAAACATCTCATCAACCAGAATCATGTCTTCCTCAACCAACCAGTCTCACGCAACTGACCCGGATGCATCCATCGGTACGTAGAACATCGACCTACCACTATTTCAAACTCTCGATCTCGAACTAACACTCCATCGCAGTGCCCAAGAGGGTCCAGGAGGTTGTCCCCGAAGGTCTCGAGCGAGCTCTGCCCAACAAGATCCACCCAACATCCGACAAGAGCGGCGAGGACAACTCCAAGGGTCACAGTGTTGTTCCCGAGGGTGCCGCCCAGGCTCTGCCCAAGAGCGTCGAGGAGAAGGTTCCAGATCAGGTCCATGACACTACTGGCAAGGAGACTGCAAAGAAGGCCACAGGTCTTTAGATAGAGGAATGTAGCTTGCAGCCTCGCGCGAGAGAGATGATGAGAAGTATATGTAAATTAGATGATCATGAATGAAGAAACGCTTCAAGTTCAAACTTAATCAATGTCATCATACTCTTCATCATCGCCGTACCAATATTCGTTGAGCGCATCCGGGCGATTCCAGTCATTAGAATATGGATCTTGTAGACGCGCACTATTCCTATGCCAGCGCCACGACTCTCCCAACTGGCTGTTGCCTCCGTAACACTTCTTTGTGCCGTCATCATTCGATTCACAAATCCACTTCCCTACGAGCAAGTCAGGCGCCCATCCCATTCCCCAGTCACTATTTAGAGCCTCCCATCGTCCGATTTTGATGATCATGTGTTGCAATCGCTTCAAACCTGCTCGTTCCCTCTGCTCATTTATTTTGCCAAACAGTATCGGGACCGATGTCCTATTGAACGTCGGATCATAGGAGAAGATTTCAGTGGAAAGGTCAGTACGATTATTGAATCGCACTTGATGATCAAGCCACTCGCCCCGATTCCCAGATCGAACGACGGTGAAATCCGGAGACTCGACTTTGACTTCAATGCGCGTCAGGTCGGGGAGCAGAGTGGCTTGTCGAAGGGCACTGTGGTCGATAGTCCAGGTGGAGGGATCCTTCAGAACAGGGGCAATGCGTGCAATGTCGAACTCGAGGTGTAGGATTCCGGAAGTCTGAGACGTGAGTTCGAGGAGGTGGGAGGTATTGAGGAAGGGCCGATCGAGACAGTATGTACCCCGACTCTCAGGACATAGATCTTGCGGCGCATTGCCATAGGAGGAGTAATATTCTCTAGCGTTTTCCGCCTCCACGATGGCCAAATGTGATAGATTGTTGCCGAATTTCGACAGACTGGAGAGCAGACCGGAGCGATTTTGTATAGCCGAGTAGTCGTCAAACATGACATTCTCAATGCGAAGCTGTCGCAAAGGCTTCGTGAGATTCCCAAGAAACTCAGAAAGTATTTCGGCCGCACAGCTCGAGCCATAGGATACTTCGAGGTGATCCAAGTCTCCAAGTGCAGGACCAATAGCCTTCAACGCATCAGAACTGATACTGTCCAACGCGAGATGCCGTAGCTTGGTCCAGTCCATTCGCTCGAGCCAGACATACAGACTGTACGGCTCTTCTGCGTGCTTGTAGTCGATCAGGTGATGACCAGTCACCAAGGTCTGCAAGAAACCTGCCACAGCATTCCATAGACTCTTCGCTGGCAGCCACTCGGTGTGCTCACCATTCGGAAACGAGTACAACCTGTACCCGGATAGCTTCAAGACTTCCAGAGATGGAAATGGCTTGTCATTCTTAGTGAAGTCGAAGGCCCATGGGTAGGAAGCGACGATGCAGCCTCCACTCCAATCGACTAATAGATCGAGCTCTCTAAGATTAGGAGAAGAGGTGAGGATGTCGTAGACGAGTGGGAGATCGTAATAGTTGTCTTTAGAGCCATAAGTGATTCGAGTTGTCAGGGAGTAGAGGTTTCGGGATCCCACAATTGAGCGTAGATCGTCCGATCGCAACACAGTGTTCTGCCTGTCACGTTTGGTGATAAGACCGTCCATGGCAGATTTTTTGTCGACGAATGGATCGCTATAGCGATCCCCGTATGAGCCTTCAGGATTCAGTTTGTAGTACAACCGAGTGTCTTCATGATATGATTCAAGCACTCGGAGTGTCTTACTCGGGATCGGAAGGTACATGTCGTAGTGGAATTCCTTCAAGGGCGTTGTAAGGCGGCCGAGAGCATCGTTGAGCTGCGAAAGGTTCAACAGGGAGTTGTAGCCCTTGATGCTGATGGTGTTCATGTCTGTGGGGAGCGCTCCATCTCTCTGAATGTCACTCAAGATAGATCGAGCATTCTCGGCGAAGGTTTGTTTGCTGTAGTCCAGCGTAACATTCATTTTCTGTTCGTCGGCCTTGCTTGCGAATGAGGTCGCGCAGAAAATCAGGACCAAGAGCAAATCCCATAGAGTCATATTGCGTGCCATGGCAAGGGGTGGGCATGTGAAGAATCACATGTTGCGCTGGTGCACGAAGTATGAAGTGCTTAGAAAGTAGTTGGCGGCAGTGTTGGATGTTGGTGTGGTAAATCCTTCCAGGCTGTGCAGAAGCCACCTTACCTCCCGTCGCCATTGAATCACGATTGATGCCTGCCAACAGCCGAGGATAGAAGAGATTTCGTTCCACGCAATCACTCGATTCCAGCGTCGTGGAGTGACTTCCATTATCAGTAGCTAGTAGAGTACAGGCAGGCTTCACCGCGAACGAACCGTCCTTGTCCGCCACCACACTGCTGTGGCTCAAAGCTCAGCAGCATTCTCCGGCCTCAGGATTCTCGACACAGCACAATCCATCCCATGCATCTCCCTCGCAAATCTGCACTTCTCACCGTTGATGCACCCAACGCCCCTCATGCTCCCCTCCGTCATCTTCGGATAAGGGCAATGGTGGCCATAGATACAGTCAAAATCCACGCAACTTGTGCCCTTTTTGCACACCGTCTCCCGCGCAACAACTTTGAGCCACTTGAGATCATCTTTGCTGAGCTTGGTGTCGTGCTTGTGCGGACAAGCGCCATTACGCACTTCCCAATGGCAGCAGCCTTTGCCGATGTAGTGTTGGTTGCAGTACTTCATCTTCTTCAGCTCATAGACGCGGTCGTGATCGTACTCCATGGTGGGATCGATGCGCTGGCCGTATTTGTTTTGCTGTATGACGGGACCAGTGACCTTGACAGGCAATTTGGGTGTCTCTGATGGTAGGCGGGTCAGATCCTTAAAAGGGAGGTGGGCGGAGCCACGAGCGATATTGGCCCAGCCGCTGCCTCCACTGATGCTACCGTTGGCAGCCGGTAGCGTATCCGAGACTGCATTGGACGAGGCGATCGAGTTGGTCCGACTAAGATCATTGCGTATCGAGACGGCGGGACTGCAGAAACCTGGACCGAAGCGAGGGCTGAAGACTGGCGTTTCTGGAGCAGGTGTCCGCGACAAAGGAGTGAAGATGCCGCTTGTTGGATTGAAATTGTTCTTTGAATCTTGCCGCGAACGAGGAATATTCGCCAAAAGATCCGAAGGATTGAGATTGATCTTGGTCTCACGAAATATGCCGTCAAACTTCTTCTTTCCATACGGCAGTGCAGCGAGCTCTTTCTCGAACGGTACACCTTCCATGAGCGTGACCTTTGACAGTGTGTCCGGCTCGAAGGCAAATTCCTCGAGAAGACGAGCAAAGCCGTTGTCATGACTGCAGCCCAAGATGATGTGGCGACACTGGCAGTTCTCGACATGCAATCTGAATTCGTCTAGAGAATCAGTCAGCAGGTGTGTTCAGGGAATCAGCCTTCTCTGGCACTAACCTTTGATTTTCTCATCAGCTCGATCCTTACCAGGACCAACATCAACAAAATTGAAGAGGTTCTTCTGATTTGTAAAGCCACGGAAGAAATCCTCAACAATCTCGACAGAGCTGACAATTCCAGCGCGTCTGCAGGTCTCAGCAAGACCTTTGACATTCGCGTAGATTCGAGCCACAATCTTGAAGTCGTCAGGCAGCTGATCCATGGTAGTGCGAGCCCATTCCGAGATGGCCTTATGCAAGAGATCTGCGGCCTGCTTGCCACCTTGTTCGCCAAGTCTAACGAGATAATTGTGAAAGATCATACCATCACCATCAATGAGGACAAGGAGAAAAGGTTGGCGATGCTGCAGGGATGGTCAATATCTGGCGTGGTCGGACCGGTTTTGTAAGGGAACTCACAATCATCCCGCTCAGTCGCAGATAATAGCTCCTGTAAAGCTCTTCATTCTCAGACGGTCCTTGGTGCTTGCGCTCTGTTTCGACCTGCTTGACTAAATCGGTGTGCTCCTGCTCGAGGAATGAATACCGAGTAAGAACTTCCTGCTCTACAGTGTCAGTGGTGCGGGTTGCTTTTGGAAGCGGTCGCTGCTGCCTACTTGTAATAAGGCGTTCTTGTCGGTGTCGGCAAATTTCAATTGCTGAAAGCGTGCCCAAAGGCCGGCAATATTGCTACTCATGGCTGCAATAGGTGCAGGACTGCTGACTCGACTCGAGGAAGTGAGGCCGGTGCTGACAACGCGACTGCCGACAGGACCATATATGCTGTTGGTTGTGGCGTATCCGTTATGGGCACATCCATTCAAAGAGCCATTCCTACGAGGCGTGCCGATTGGATCAGACATCTTAGGAGGTATGTCGATATCGGGTACAGAACCCTCGAGGGCGGTCGGTGCCATTTCGACGATGCTTGCGAGTGAGTGTGGAGTGATGGCGATGGCGATGGCGATGTCGTGATGCTGAAGAAGTGTGGCGAGTAAAGAGGCGGTGGTTGAAAAAGTGTCGAAATTGTGGCTCGTGCACGGCGGAACGGGACGCCGAACCAAGCGCGTGATGCCTGAGTCGTGAACCTTCAAGGCTCTCTGCGGCGGGTGATTTCGTGTCGCCAGCGGTGAAGTGAGGAGAGGAGAGGATTGTCGGCAAGAAGTGAGTGGATGAGTGGTGAAATGGGTGAGTTGAGTGCAGTTCTGAGGTATGTATGACCTGAGGTGTAGAGACTAGCGCGGATCCCTGTTCCGCGTCCACGTCGTTTGTCGAAGCTGCTGCTGGTGCCCGTAGTTATGCTCTGCCAAATTGAATCGTTTATTCGTGTTGATGCGGTGAAGGGAGCAAGGCAGACGATGCAGAGGTCGGCAGGCTCTCGGGTCGGGATGTGATGGGAGGAGCGTCAATGCAAGTGCGGTGTAAGTTGAGTGCGATACGTCGAATTTCGAGAGACCCTTGGTCGATGCGTCGGCAACTGGCCCACTGGGTGTAACAACAAACGCCCGCTTCGGGGGGTGATTGGTGTTCTTCATGCGCTGGCAACCAAATGGAGGGGAGATGAGGGCAGCGGCAGCGTCAGCGGCAGTCGGGAGACAGCCAACAGAATGGTCTGTCTGTTGTTGTTGTCGTTGTTGATGCAGAGTGCGGCTTTTCTTTCCTATCAGTAGCGTCTTGCGCAGAAACCGTCAGTCGTTGTCGGATATGGAGCAGTAGCGCATCAGCCAAGTCGCGCCTGGCCTTCGTGATGTACTGTAGATTGCGGACAGGGAAGACACTGACACGTTCTCAAGTGCTGCCACCATCTCTCGTGACTTGTCTCTCTATGACACGCTTCTGGTAATGGTCTGAGTACAGCCTCGAAGGAGGCCACTGTGAATCATCTAGCCGAGAGGCCACCTGCGAAACACATGGAAGCAATGCACTGCGCCCACAACCATCTCGGAACTGAAATCCAAAAGTCCATCGATTTGACGCTACTCTCACGATTATTCAGTCAGTATGCAGCAGGGTGATTAAGAATTCGAGGAACATACGGTCTACCTAGATCTATGCAGTCTAGGTTTCCGGTCTCAGGATCGTCCGCGATCCACAATCCTGAAAATAACGTGCTGGGGTGTCTGCTGTGGGCCTGAGATTATTGTTGTTTGTTCCATAACACACGTGCAAAGAGCGCATGTCTCTCACTCTCTCTTCCACGCCTCAAACTCCTCTGCCAGATGTTCCTTCAATCTCATCATCTTGTTTCCAAACTGCTTCCTGCATCGCCAACAGACCATCTCTTTATCGAAGAACTTATAGTTCCTCCTGTAATCATCCGGCTGCAGTGGAAATTGGTCCAGTGAGACAAAGAAGTCGGTCGTAAAGGATTGGTAGTGATTCGTCTTCTTCATGGGTTCGCTTACGTGGTCCACGCTCAACACATGGATATGGAGATGACTCATGCTTGGATTCGCATGTATCCCAGACTTGACGCTCTTCATCCAGTCGCGTCCGGGTGGGAGCACATCGGGTGGATCGTCAGACTCCATGGCCTCTGTCCTGGCTGCTTCTGCGGTCGAGTTGAAGCAGAACTTTCGACGCAGCTCTTCAGCGACCATTCGGCGCACCTTCTTCTCCTCGGCCATGCAATCCTGAAGGAACTGTACGTCATCGAATGCTTCTTGTGGTCGTAGGACGTTCTTCTTCGGGTCGCGAGGTAGAATGAGTAGGTGGACTTGACTCTTAGGAAAGAGGTCGTTGATCACGGTGAACTTGTCGTTGTAGTACACGACCCGACTTTGTGGGAAGGACGCACTAAAAGCGAAGCGGTAGAGGTAAGCGAGTGTCTGCAAGGAACGGGCTGGCTCGTCGCTTGTGCTTTGCTTACGGATCGACGGTGTAGGCCTTCAGGCCATCTCTGCCGGCAAATAGGGTTTGTTTTGAAGGCGCATCGGTCTCGCCAGGAGGTTGCTTCTTCTTGGGCTTCATGAGTTCTGAGACTTGGAAATCACTATGAGACTCTGGTGGGAAGTGACTGAAAGTGCTACGTACAGGCATTGGGCCTGTCCGAAGGCGGAAGTGTTGTTGCTGGCTGCTGGTCTGGAATGACTGTACTCGAGACAACCCCCGCGTCATCGGCCGTCGCAATGTTGTCGTCCATAGTGAATGGTATGTCACCTGCACTGAGTCAATTCTCGGCACGAGCGGATGAAGGCGCAAGTGAATTGAAAGTCCTCTCATACAGGACACAAGAGAGGATGTTGGGGGAGAAGTCAGGGTTGAGGGGCGAAGGAGAAGTGGGAGTGATGAGACCGAGCGCGGGCCTTGGGGAGGAAACGGGCGGATCCACTTGCTTTCCCCACCAGCTCGCGCTGGCTCCAAGGCTCCATCGTCAGCCGCCAGAGAATGCCTCAGGCTGCTACATGTACCCAAGCAAACATACCGGTCCTTCTGAACCCGTTACACATAAACATATACACACTCCCTTATGACTATGCTTGATGCGCGATGAGACATGGGCATCGAGACGAAGGTCCGTCGTCCTACTGCGGACTGGCAACCCGTCGGCGACACAGTCTACCGCCGCGTCGCGCTCTTCTCTGATGTCTTCGACTATGACATCGAGCTTGAGAACTACTCTGTCGACGGCGCTCCATACAGTGGTGCTGTAGGTAAGCACTCACCCACTCCTGGTCCGTACAATCCTGATCGGCTTGAATAGCACTACGCCGCGATGCAAGCAAGATCTACTCCCTCCGAGGCAACCAGGCTGCCAAATCCACTATCGACATATACAGCTGCGCTGGAAAGCTGATACGCCAGATCAATTGGGACAGAGGCAACATAAAGAGTGTAGGATGGTCCGAGGACGAGAAGCTCTTGATCATCACCGACGACGGCACTGTACGTGTCTATTCCGACCTCGAGTCCGACTTTACACCCTTCTCGCTAGGATACGGCGCAGAGGAACATGGGGTTCAGGCATGCAAGTTCTGGTCCACAGGTTTTGTTGCTCTGCTGGGAAACAACAGCCTTGTGGCAGTGACAAATTATGAAGAGCCACGACCGCTGCTGCTTGCCGCAGCGCCTGCTGGTGATGTGATCTCATGGACAGTCATCGCACCAGAATACACCTCCTCGCGCACAGTTGAAGTGCTTTTGGCAATCGGGCAAACAGTCTTCGTGATCGACGCGGCTGAATGCGAAGACCGTGGGCTCGAAGCTGGGCCATTTCGTCATATCAACGTCTCGCCTAACGGAAACTTCATTGCTCTCTACACAGATGATGGAAAAGTATGGGTGATCAGTAGCGACTTCCAGGATAGATTCTGCGAATACGACTCCAAAGTCAAGACTACGCCAAAAGACTTGCAGTGGTGTGGGAACAACGCTGTAGTCGTCGCTTGGGACGACGAGATCCATGTCATTGGCCGGATGGGCTCATCCACCACATACTTCTACGATGGCTCGTTCGTGCATCTCTTGCCGGACGTCGACGGTATACGAATTTTGACTAACGAGGTCTGTCACTTCATTCAAAGAGTGTCAGATCCCACGGAGGAGGTGTTCCGACCTGGCTCTGGTAGACCTGGTGCCATTCTTCTGGATGCCATCGAGCAGCTAGACGAGAAATCGCCTAAAGCTGACGATAATATTCAACTGATCAGATCGAGTCTCGACGATGCCGTTGATGTCTGTGTCCGGGCTGCAGGTCAGGAATATGATGCTCATTGGCAGAAACAGTTGCTAAAGGCCGCCTCCTTTGGCAAGTCGGTGCTCGACCTCTACAACAGCGACGATTTTGTGGAGATGGTTGAGGTTCTACGGGTTCTCAATGCGGTGCGCTATTACGAAGTTGGCCTGCCTTTGTCGTACGAGCAATACATCCGACTAACGCCAGAAAGACTGGTGCAAAGGCTGGTCAACAGGCAGCAGCACTTGTTAGCCTTGAAAATATCCGAGTATCTGCGGCTACCGGTCGACAGAATATATGTCCATTGGGCACGGCAAAAGGTCCGCAGCTCGAGTACGGACGAGAACAGTATCTGCGACGAGATTGTTCGAAGACTGAACGGCAAGCGGGGCATTTCTTTCGAAGAAGTTGCCAGAGCAGCATACGACGAAGGCAGAGGCGAACTTGCTACGAAGTTACTCGAGCAAGAGCCGCGAGCTGGAAAGCAGGTCCCTCTGCTGTTGAGCGTTGGAGAAGATTCTATCGCACTGGACAAGGCCATCGAGAGTGGAGATACAGATCTCGTGTTCTATGTGCTGCTCAACCTCAAGAAGAAGATTCCGCTCTCAAGCTTCTTTCGGACCATCAACAGCCGACCAATTGCCACCGCGATCGTCGAATCGACAGCCATCGACCAAGATCAAGACATGCTCAAAGATTTATACTATCAAGATGATCGACGTCTTGATGGAGCAAATTTACTCATTTCTGAAGCTCTCGCAGCGAGCGACGTGGGACCAGCAGCAGACAAGCTGAAGAGTGCGGTCAGGCTGCTCAAAGACAGCAAAGAGTTTGCGCCGCAGGTCGTTGCTATTGAAGAGGCGCAGAAGCTTCTGAAAATCCAAGAAGGATTTCAGAGGGACCTCAACGACCAATACGTTGGATTATCTGTCAACGAGACATTGAGCAAGCTTATCAAGACAGGTAACATGAAGCGCTCACTGAAAATCCAAACGGAGTTCAAGGTCAGCGATAAGACATATTGGTGGATCCGTCTCCGGGCACTCGTGAGCAGGAGAGATTTCATCGAATTAGAGGCAATGTCCAATACTCGTAAAAGCCCAATAGGCTGGGAAGTAAGTCTGACCTTTCATATATTCCCCTCCCGAGATGTGCCTCACTGACAATGTCCAGCCTTTTTTCAATGAGATCCTGGGAGCCGGCAACCCCAAAGTCGCCTCCGCCTTCATTCCCAAATGCACATCTCTGACGCCAGCCGAGCGCATGGAGATGTACGTCAAGTGCGGCATGGTGGTCAAAGCTGGAGAGGAAGCCTTGAAGGCGAAGAATCGACAGGCTTTGGAAGATCTGAGGACGAAGGCGAGTGGTAATGCATTGCTTGAGGTTGATCGGATGATCAAAGTGTTGGAGAGGGGTCGGTAAGGCAGTTCTTCGGCAGTCGATGGGATGCGGAGATCTCGAGTCTTTTGGTGGGTGGCGCAAGGTACTAATGCAGTAGCCGACAAGACAGGTTTGTCGATACTACTTATCGATTGTACGAAGGTAGAGATAAGCAAGGCAAAGCACCCAGCACTCAGCATCCAACATCACCAACTGGCACCATGCTGCCCTGGTTTCCCCTCATCCTCATCGCCGCCCTCCCCCCTCTCTTTCGCTTTATGTACCAACCATTTCCCTGTCCCTAATGCCCCACAGCTCGAATACAGCGCCTCCGTGCATTGGAAGAGCAACCGCACTAAGTGGGGTTTCGTTCGACCTGGTTCTCGATTGGCTGTCATCCTTGGACAACAGGGGAATGAGGCCCATGTAGCTTTAGCGCATTTGCTCTTCAAATGCACGGAGGCGCTGTAACTCTACACAGCATACGTTCACTGCCTCAATAACATCTTTCCCAACTCTGACCTCCGCAATCTTTCGTGGTGTTCCCAGTCAGGTCCTCGCATCTCCCGGCTCCATCTTAAATCTAGGCGCGGACCGGGGGTCGTCACGGATCCCTGCACTGGAGTGTCTAGTGCCGACACGCGGTAGGATCTGAGCACGCAACGATGGCGCGGAGTTATCATTGCGTACGTCTGGTAGGTTGACTGTCAACGTTCTATTTCCTTAAGGGAGAAGGAAAAATGAAGAAGGGAAAGTAAGACAGAGAACTACTGATGGAGAAGAGGGTTGGGACCGAGTGTCCCGACTGAAGGGCTTCATCTGAGGGTTCTGATCGATACGGGAGATAAGAGATATGACTGGCTGAGCGATATTGTTGCTGTCGGGAAAGCTGAGGATGGGAGGGGGACCACCTGGGCTGAGGATTGTTTTCTGGCATGTAAGCCCCCTTTTCTCTTTCTCTTTGTTGGACGATATGTCTCGTGAAGTGGATGCTAATGGTACCGGGATAGATGGCTGGAGAGCATACCAATACGACATCTGTTGATGGGACAACGATTGACACTTGACGGGAGATCAATTCCTCAGGTCGACTGGACAAAGGGGCTCATTGTATGTGATGAGGCGCTCTAGCAAGATTGAGTGTTAAAAGCAGAGTTCAGCGAGAGCCAGTGGTCTGTTCACGCCTGTTCGTTGCCGACCATATCGCCATCTCTCGACGGGCGCACCGTATCTTGGTTCTTATCATTCGACGAGGTATCAAGACACTGGACATAATCCATCGGGATGTCTGACTGCAGCCACCAAGGACGACTGTACAGTGCTAGCTGACTTGGACTCCAATGCGCTACCCTGATCTCCGAGCACTGCATAATAAATCCCCAGGCCCTCTCCAGAGTGAAGCCAAAGACAGGGTCGTTCAGCGAGTCCACCTGGTCTTGGTGCCAGATGCCCTCGGTATATTCTTTCGCATGCAAGGGACTGTCTGGGTCTGTAAGCAGCGTCAATATACGCTCGTATACACTCTTGTCGTTGGCACGAATTCTCGCGCCTGAGACAACGAATTGCCCTCGGAACGTCCAGACTAAATTCTGGCATTTCTTCTTGCTAGGATTCGTCAAAGTGTACAAGTCCTTGATGACAGTCGGATCATCTGTCCAGCTACCACAATGACTACAATCTGCACAGAAGTTGCCTTCATAGGATAGCGTTAGGAAACCAGTGTTGTCGACGAAGAACCTATCAAGCCAGGTCAAAATTGTTTCGAAGCCATCCAGATCTGCTTGGGCGAACAAGGTGTGATCGGCAAGGCTGTTCCAGTTATCAATGATATGATGCAAGTAAGTGTCGCCTTCTCTGCCCACATTCTCTAGGCTGAGAACCAAGACCTCGATATTGTCGAACAGGACGGCTTGCAGGTCTCGCTCGAAGGCTTCGCCATCGTTGTCTTTGTTATAGATGATCACTCGAGGATGTCGCTCTTGTATTGATTTGGCCGTGAGCAAGGCGTCAATCGTGCTAGCGACTTCTACTGCGGGCTCGTCATACCGTGCAAGAACGATGTCGAGCTTCGCAGCGGGGCTCGGTGCTGGCGATAAAGCGAGGTCTGTATACTCCAGTGGCGGAGGCTGCATCGTGACTGAGACGCCGAGGAACCAGAGCCAGCTTCCGCTGACGACGACTAGCAGCAGTAGAGAATGCTTGGATTGATGGCTTCTGGCTGAGCTGGTCCTATACACCGTGTTGATTAACAGCTGCCTCAGCCAATAGAGTTGGGCCGCAATCTCTTGTCCGGGAACGAAGGCCAGCATAGACATCGAGTAGCCAGCAAACTGCCAAGGAGATACGATGGCTGGACGAACAGACAGTATACAATCTGCCACACAGACACAACCGGCGATTGCGATTCGCAGTATGATGCCTCTGGAAGCAAAGTCGATAGGATCGACGTTCTCAAAGGAGTCATGCCAGTAATTCGGTCCATAAGCAAAGAGAGAGCTCGTGGCCATGATGGCGAGCACACCCACAAGGATCGTGGACTGCGAGAGAGGTGATCTGTCTGGGTTCAGGTGCTCCGTTTGAGCACTCATACTCCCTACAATTAACAACGCACACAAAGTCCAATACGGTGGCAGTCTTCGATCTTCCCGCCTCAGATATGGCTCCTTCAGCGCAATCCTCCATCTTGAAACGACCTGGGCCAAGCCACTCAGTCCGAGGAAGGTTAGAGATTCTCGAAGAGGTATCGCCCTGAGTCGAAAATTACAAACGCACACCAGATACAGACCGGTAGTAAAGATCAGATATCTTAGGATGTCACCCAACTTGAGCTCGTTTTTCGCAATCCTGTCCAGAAGATCCGGTAGCTGCCAGTCGAGGGTTAAAATAAGGATGGCACTCGGCAGATCATTTGAGAGTGTGATCGCCTTGTAGCCTGGGACCAGGACTAGGCCAGCGAGGATGATAAGAACCAATGAAAAGAGATCCGCCTGTTGCGGCCACGCCGCCAAGTCCTTCGACAGTGTGCGCCAATGGAAGACTTGGTGGCACAGAGTAGCAGCCAGCTGGATGGCTAACAGATGTAGGGGGAAGTGGAATTCTCCCTGTACGACAAGACCAGTGGTCACGATGCTCGCGGTGAACCAGAGAACCAGTATGAGTCGCGAGTCGGTGAATTCGCGAACGGTATTCATTTCCGTTTCACTTGTACGAACGGTATCGATGGTGGAAATGCGTCATCCATGATTTCTCGTGCAACGTTCAGGGGCCAGATGAGAGTCGGGATGACGGGTGAGGTTGTGGAATACTGAAGGGAGATTTGGTGTGCGATTGAGCAGTTGATTTGCATATAATTGCGATGGAACGAGACGTTGGCAACGGCGAATCATCGTGGCACAGCTCTTGTGGTGATTTGATGCTTGCCTGAGGCATGACATAGCACGTGATAAATCGCATGATGATATGGATCCCGCAGGATTAGTTGCATTTCGATAGAACGTCGTGCATCTATCTGCCAACGAAATGAGTTTGCCACATCCAAATCTCTACTACTACCCGACCAGGGCCGCCTTCTCACCAGGGAATTTCCCTTCCGGGCCATCTAGCCAACAATCCACTACAGCACAACGACCCCCTTTGACGGCCTCCACGGCCTCCCCTAGCTTCTTCTGGACATCTTCCGCCTTTCCCAAAGATCCTGCCCAGCACTCTCCACCACTCGCCGCCTTCGCAATGCCCGCATAATCTGGCGTCGGCGCAAACGAAATGTTGAGTTCCTCGTTACTGACCTTGCTCCCCTGTCCTTCCGGGTGTACTAGTAATAGACTCTTTCTCGGCGCATTCCACCCTTTGTTGTTCAAGACGACTGTAAGCACCGGGATCCCGTATCGTTGAGCAATCCAGTATACGCTTCCAGGGACCGAGAATAGGAATGTTCCATCGCCGACGACTTGACAGACGAATTTGCCCTTGTTAGTCCCTCCTGCTTCGAAGTCTGTGGCGAGCTTGATGCCGAGCGCTCCGCCTCCTGACCAGCCTAGTCCACCTCCACCGCAATTGATCCAGGAACCAGGGAGAGTTGCTTGTATTTGGTCGGCGACGAAAGCGGTGTTGGTGACGGCTTCGATGGCCCAAATCGTATCTGGCGGGCAGGCTTTGCGGAGTTGTGCGATCAGGTAAGAGCAGCCGAAAGAGCCATCCTCGTTACTGATACTCGCCTGATGCGCGATTGTCTCAATACGCTGCGTGTGTTGCTGTTGCAGCGCCGACCATCTCTCCTCCAGCACTTTTGCTTCGATCTTGGCACTCTTCGCATATTCTGTAATCTGCTCCACGACCGTCTGCGCATCTGCTCGGAATCTTGCCACAGCATCGATGTAGAACACCGGCATCTGCTGCTTCAGCGGATCCACATCCACATGGAAGATCTTCGCGTATTTGCTCGGCCTACACTGTGTCGGAATCCAAGGCACATCGCAATCCAGGACCAGAATCACATCTGCCTTCTTGATACTCTCATCCACACCATACCTCAGCCCCAGCCAAGCCGGATGATCTGCAGGGAAACACATATCGCTCCCTCCCGTATCCAGCACTCTCAGTCCCTTTACAGTATTTGCCAAGTTTACCAGCGCGTTGACGCAATTGTGATTCCTCCCAGAATACCCCGTAACAACCAAGGGTCGTTCAGCCTTGACCATTGCATCAGCAATGATCTCAATTTGGCTCATCCTCAAACCGCCCAGCTCCACTGGCCTCCAGAATTCCTGCTCCAATTGGTAAGGCTCAATATCTTCCTCCATTGCCTCCCTTGCTCCACAAAGATAAACCGGTCCCCTCGGCTCACTCATGGCAAAACTCAGCGCCCGATTGACTAGCTGCTTCACATTCTTTCCCCGCTTGATCTCGCCCGTGTACCGGCAATACTGCGCCACAATGGCTTTCTGATCCGGTACATCCTGAATCCAATGGATATACCTAGACGTAAGGAAACATGAAATCAGTGATAAGGTCTCTCAGACATGCGCGTACCTCTCTGCTTACTCCGTTCGACTCCCCCTATACTCTCCCTCAATCGTATACGGACTCAGCCCCGCGAAGATCAGCACTGGCGCCCGTCCACAACTAGCATTGTGCACAGCAGCCCCTAGACCCTGCGTCCCCACATCCACATGGATGATAACGCATTGAGGTTTGTTCGTGAGGCGAGCGTAGCCATCTGCCATGGAAAGGGCTACCTACACAGCGAAAAGAAGACAGGTCAGTGAGTGTCCTGAACAGGAAACATCTCTCTCTCTCTCTCTCGCTCTCTGTGTGCTTTACCATCTCATTAGGACAAGTGATAATTCGTGGAAATGTGTCCGGCGTCTCTGATTGGCCTTTGACAATGGCTTCGATGATGGATGGGTGGTCACTGCCTAGGTTAACGAAGACGTGCGTTACGCCAGCCTGAAGATCATCAGTAGTCTGTTAACGATTCGCATGATATCACCCCAGTTGTGGTAAACGCACCTCCCAGAGGGCCTCGAAGAAGGCGAATGAAGCAGTATACATGTTGGCTGGCTCAGTACTCTTATTGATTTTGTGCAAGTGAGGTAAGCGTGAATGAGGATGAATGTGAAGAGATGAGATGAATTGAAGTGAAGTCAACTTGGCCTTGTCTGATTTCAGGTTTCGCCTACACATCTAAGTCAGCCGTACCGAGTGGTGCTGCTGGTGCACACGGCATGTGATCGGTTTCCGCAGGGATGAAGCATACCCCGCAGGATGAGGTGTTAAAATGCAGGTGGGTGAATGCCGATGACGGAGACGGGCCCGCACGTCGGCAAGAGGCGGCGGCATAAGAACAACGGTCAAGAATGATATCTTTCGTGGTATCTGTACAAATCAATGCGAGCAGTTGATTCAAGCATGATCAATAATCAAAACGATCAGGCATCAGGACAGGCGCCGCCAGTGTCCATCCAAACATGCCGTAACAAACCCATGCGCTGACTATCTTGACCCAACTCGCCCAGTATGTCCGACCGACTGGAATGAAATCTCCTGAATCTGCGACATCTCTGTCGCCGACCTTTTGTGTGAGGAGGGTTGCGATCCAGGCTGTTGCGAGCAAGAAAATGATGTGGAAGAGAGTGTAGTTGTACTGTGTTCCCTGCCTCTCGTCATCGTTCTTGTGGCTGGGACGATCTTCATCCTCGTCGTCGCTGTCGTCTAGGGCAGATGCTGGAAGAGCACCAGACTCGACTGCGCGGCGAAGAGCTTCTTGACGCATTGCGCGGCGGCTCTCAGGCTGGGTGTCAACCAAGTCGTGACCTCCAGCTTCGTCGTCTTGGTTGAGCTGGCTGTATCCTGGTTTGCCGGTACCCATCGCAAGACCAAGAGTGGCCGCTCTCGTTGTGGTGTAAGCACAAGTAACAAAAGTCACGATGGCTCCAACGATGACGCTGGCGGTGCGCGTTCCAGTCGCGCGGACCAGTGGGTTGCAAGACTGGTCATCCGGTTCCATGGCCACGGCGGACATGGTAAGATAAGTACAATAAATGGAGACAATGGCAGCCTGTGCGAGTCCAGCGCGAGGATTGAGTGCCTGGATGCTGGGGTGGATAGACATGACACTAATGCCGATGAGGAAGATCAGGTTCAGCTGGAAATTGTCAGTCTGTTGCAGTATCGAGCGTGGGTGTCATTGAGACGTACCGTTATGGCGGCCTGGTTCATGGAGCATCCACTGTTGGCAAAGAAGATGTACATGACAATCGTCATGGCCATGCTTCCCAGATACATGCCTAGAGTGGAACCAATGAGAACTCCACGCCAAACTCCCGAGTCCGTGTCCTCGATCTTTTCGATACAGTATTCGGCGAAGGTATGTGCCAGATCAACCAGCAGCACCAATCCCAGGAGCAGGAACAACATAGCGCCCACCAGAGCGACATAGTTGCCCCAAATCTCGAAGAAGCGATTCGGGATGAGGAAGCTCAGTACGATGAGTCCCAACCACACGACGATTTTCGGACCCCAGAACCCATTTTGTATCCCAGCACGGTTGTCCTTGGAGCTGCTCACTCCCAATAACAGGATCGCAAGCACAGCATGAAAGAGACCAAGCGAAAAGTTGATGCGATGTACGGCCGCGAAACCAAAGCAATCGTTTCCAGCGCAGTTGATTGTCACATAGTCTAGCAGTACTCCTTGCAACTTTTTGACAGCCCAGTCGGTGAGCATGATCCACGAGAGAAGCGAGTTGAGCAGGAGGATGAGGGCGTAGGCGATTCGAGTTGCGACGCTGTTGTTGCATTTCCCGCAGGCTGAACAGACTGCGCTACATGTGGCCTGTCCATCATTGATATGTCAACATCTTACTCGTTGTGTATATCGAAGAATGTGTAAGACCTACAGCACCACAGCAGGAAGCGGCAAAGGTCATGACCTGTTGTCGCACCGATCAGCATGCGCCGGAGTAGCGGTTTGGCATAGAGATGCTCACAGTTCCCACACTGGGGATTGCCATCAACGGCAGCGACAATAATGCGCCCATCTTGACGGTGGCGTTCAGGGAGGAAGAGATATCAGGCTGTTGATGGCAAAGATGAACTGTCGTTGTCGCCTGCCGTCCATGTCTCAAGACGCGGCTCCCACATGGCTCTTCACGTGACATCATGGAGGCATCCTTGCCTGAGGCTTAGAAATACTAGAAGTGCGATAACAACCATGTAACTCGCTACCTGCCTCGTTCTCTTTTGTCATATACACAAGCTACAGACTATGATCATATGGCATACAACATGTCGTCCTTCGGTACCATCGTTCTCCGGACTGATCTTGCCATGTTTGTTCTTTCCAAACGACCAATGCTCACAAAGGGTCTGTCCATATTTCGTGATCTGACCTCTGCCTTGACATCGACATCCTCTTGCGCTAGAAGTCGCGAGCGGACTATCATGAATTGCCATGAGACAAACGGTCTGCGTTCCTGTTCCGTGGCTCGATATGATACAAACTCCAGGTTTGGATCTATAACTGTTCTGGATGCTCTTCGTTGAGGCTCAAGACACGTTCACTGGCAGAGAGAGCATTTGCAGCAGAGCGGCAACGCAGTTCCCTTGATGTAGGCGGTTCATTGCCGGCGTTAGGCCGCAATGGCTGTCGTGACCCGAAGTAATCGACTTTCCAAGTTCTTCACCTCGAGTCCCTCAGTCCACAACCACAGCGTCCGTCCTCCTCAACACATACAGCCAATGACTGACCTTCGGTCGATGCACATACCCCGACGCCAGCCTCTTCCTCCTCTGCGCCAGCGTCTCTACCTCTTCATTCAGCTCAATTTTCTCCTTCCGCTCCAACTTCCAAAGCTGATGCGGATGCGGAAAGCCAGCTTTAATCACACCATCGCTCAGCATACCGCCACTCGGCGTATTCGGAAAAGGTGGCAGGAATGGAAAACGATCCTCGGAGTACGATACTGCGATCCATCGTCCCTTGCCAGGAGTCGTTAGAGCTGCGAGGTGGACGGCTAATACGTGCAGAGGATGCACATCTCCAGGCTGTGACGCTCCCGATCGCAAGATCCGACGCGTCCAGCCATTGATGCTCAACTGGTACGGCAAACTCAGAGTTACATCTTGGCCGCATGAGATACTATCACTCGCACTTTTGTCCCACACGAAATCGTAAATTTGGTGGACCCCAGCTTGGTGATGCAACAACCCCAGCGTAGACTGCAAACTCAATAGATCCATACAGCTCCATCGCATTAGACTCGGCTTCGACGCTGTCTCGCCGTCCTGCTCACTGTCATGCTTGCCGAGCAGGTCCTCGTCCTTGGTCAATAACTCTTTCTCCCTCGCAGCGGCAGCTTCAACAGCTGGTTCCGAGTAGTCCACATTATGGATTTGCTCCGGATTTAGTACGAGATCCCGGAATACAGATGCGTCGGAAGTTCCACATCCTATGTGCAGAATTTGTGCTTTCCGAATGATCTCTGGGTCGATCATGTCCGTAACAATTTGGGAAAAAGATTGGGCGGGGATGAGCCAGTCAAAAGGTTTTCCATCCTGGGAGAAGCGGTTATCCCAGTAAGTCTGGGAGGCGAAGTCCGGCATATTCGACTTTCACGGGAAGTATAGAACCTGCTTCTTCGAGAAGGTTTTTGCAAGAAAGGTCCAGGGCAGTCACAATATCCTTATAGAAGGGCTGACAGGAATACGAGAGAGGACAGGGCTAGGGAAGACCAATGAGAGGATCGTGCCCGCGGGCGCCGAAGCTAACTCTATTTTTTTTGTGGTTTTGCAGGAAACCGGGCGAAAGTGATTCAACCAACGGGCAACTATCTTGGTCAATTGCTTGCTGGAGTGAGCCCCTGGAGTACTGTCATGGACTCGGTTATAATGGATGAGGGCGTTTCTATGTTGTCTGCAACGTTTGCGAACCAGATGATAGTCACGGAAGCGAGATTGGCAAGCCCACCGGGAGGATGAAATTGCGTGTAGAATGCAGCAGGACGCGTGAAAGGTGTATAAGAGGAGGCTATAACACACGAGAACTGTGCGCAATGGCTGCAGAATGGTCCTTTTGCAAGTCAGACCCTCATTGAGAACAGACCGAATGTGCGTCGGAGTTATCACTTTAGCTTCACATCAGCCTACCTCCACGGCTACGAAAGCCTGAAGGCTTAGGCAGATCATACTAAAATACGACGATTTTACAATAATATAACTTATACAATTTAATCACATATAGAGCCAGACATTCGGAGTCGCTTCTAGATAATATTAAGAGTGATTTCCTAAGTGTTAAAGCTCGCCGCTTGTCTAGAGGGGTAATAATGATACTAAGAAGCGAGGTAACTATGAATTTCTTAGCCGAATTAAGAGCGCTAGGAAGGTGACAACTCTATCTATTTTGTATACTGTTTAAAGCACAAAAATCTGATAGGAAGAATCTTCGTGCTCGTTTTCCATTTTACAGAAAAGTCCTAGCTTAATATACCAAATATCTATCGCATAGTCTAAGAATAAAACTATCGTGTTTTGGTGGGATAAGTATCGAGCGTTCAGACTTTCGAAGCTGCGGAGGTAGCATGGATCTCGACAACGGGATAGCCGCTTAAGATACCGCCAGAATGAGGCTCATCATCAACGAATGTTAGTGGACCGCCGGTATTGATGAGAAGAAGCGACGGAGGACTGACCGGAATGGCAAAGGGTCAACACGCTCCCCATGGTCGCCTCGGGGCTTGAATCAGCTGCTGGCAGTCCACTCTTCAGACTTTCGCCAGTCGCCTTGCCTTGATGCCTGAATCAGCCGTGCAGACTGCTGGTTGCCATTCCACTGTTGCTTTCCACTTTTCCGATAGACGACGGTGCTCGTCCACGTCGGTAGCAATAAGATCCCCTCCGCTACGCTGCTCGACCAGGCTTGTCCGAGGGGTGACGCAGAGAAGGATCTGCCAGCGCGACAGCCGTAAAATGCTGGGCTACGTCATGTGGTGGTGGGAACTGCTACATCGACAGGGTGGGTAGGTGGTTGGGCGTATGCGACGGTCTTCTTCCTTTTCTCTTTCCCTTCACTCAGTAGAACATCGCATGTACTTGCTACCGAAGAGCTACATACAACACCATCACACTGAGGAATGGCGGCCCCAAGATCCGAGTACTACAACAGCCACGAAAATGTAGCCCCCCCTCCGCCCGGACACGCCTACCACGGAGATCCCCGCGCAGAGTACGACGACAGACACGACGACAGGTACGATCGAAGCGCGCGGAGGCAATCACCGCGCAAACAACCATACTTTGACCCTCCGCCCCGAGATGACTACCCACCGTCGGTAGAAAACCTACGCGACGGCTACCCTCCTCACCACCCTCACGCCTACGAGTCGCGTGCCGATGACAGCTACGCCTCGCTCCCGCGAGAGGGCGAACGAGGCTATGGTCCGGCCGCAGACAGCTACGCATCGCTGCCACGAGAAAATGAACGCTCGTACGAGTCCGGCAACGCAGTGGCGCCCTACGACGAAGAGAAAGCAGACGCAGAATGGCGACGTGGCGTAGAAGACGCACACGCGTATCAGCGGCCGCCTCCCGCAGCAACGCAGAGAGAAGTCTACGACGACGATCTCATGCGAGAGCGACAGATGGAAGCACGCGAGCGGGAGCGAGAGCGAGAGAGACGCTACTACGAGGAGCAAGAAGAAGAAGATCGTGAGCGACGTCGAGATCGCGAGAGGAGAAAGAGGCGCGACGAGGATGTCATGCAAGAGAAAATGCTTCGGTATCCCTCGGACCCCAAGAAAGGCGGACGCGACATTTTCGGCAGCTCAGAGGGTGAGCGCGGGCTTGCTGCCACGTTAGCTGGCGGCGCGGGAGGTGCGTGGATAGCACACGAGAAGAAAGCGGGTGCGCTGGGGACATTAGGCGGTATTGTCGTCGGCGCTCTCGCTGGAACTATTCTCGAGAACCAATTCGAGAAGAGGAAGGAAAGGAAGGAGTATGGTCGTCGAGAAGAGGTGCCTTACCCGGGACCGGGACGCGATATGGACGATGTGAGGAGGACGGGACGAGATGGAGGCGTCATCGACGCGCGAGGACGTCCACCCAGGTCGCAGAGTAGGAAGAGCGCCAGGAGCAGTAGTGGGTTCAGGGATCGTTTGAGGCGTTCAGTGAGTCGCCTGAGGTCGAGGAGTAGACCCAGGAGGAGCGAGAGCTATGACAGTGAGGATACGCATTTTCGATGAAGTGGTCATGCGGGATGAGAAGATGATATACGACGACAGGCATGAAGCGAGGTGTTATCGGGAGCTACATTTCGAATGATCTGGAATTTGGGTATGACGAGGAAACGATTTTTGATTGGAATGATTCAGTGGGTTATCAGATGTTCACGCGAGAGTGACCTTTCTTGAGTCAAAAGGGTAAGGAGGCAGCGGCACGATATTCAAAAACCTCGAATATCCCATTCACGCTCCTCCCTCCTCCCCTGCAACGAACTCCCTCCCCTCTCCACAAACCTCCCATACCCTTCCTCTCCAACCAAACCCTCCCCATCGCGTTCCCACACCACTTTCCCTCTCAAGATCGTCCACCGCGGCCACTGCTTCACCGTCTTGCCCTCATAAGGCGTATAATCACAAGCATGATGCAACATATCATTACCCAGCCGGAAAGGCTCCAATCTCCCCTCCGGATACCAAATCACAACATCCGCATCACTCTCGCCCGGGATCAGATCGCCTTTCCGCGGATACAAGCCATACAGTTTCGCGGCGTTCGTGCTCGTCACTGCCACAAACCTCCTCGGCTCCAAGCGATCAGCAGAGATCGCGAGTGGGAGCCGCGTCTCCACGCCCGGAATGCCGTTGGGGATGTACTTGAAATGCCCCCCGGGCAGATCCGCGGTGATGCACGTCTTCTTGCCCGTGTCGGCGTCGTCGTAGAGGAAAGGGCAGTGATCTGAGCTCAGGAGCGTGAAAGTCCCGTTCTCTAAGCCTTGCCAGATGCCCTCGTGGTCTGCGGCACTCTGTCGGGGCGGTGGCGAACAGACGCACCGCGCGCCTTCGAAACCGGGCTTGTCGAGGTCGTCTTTGGTGAGGAAGAGGTACTGCGGACAGGTCTCGCCGAAGATGGGGAGGTGGCGTTGGTCTTGTGCCTGTTGGATGTGGGTTGCGGCAGCGGGACTGCTGACGTGCACGAGCAGGATGGGCACGTCGACGACTTCGCTGAGACAGATGGCGCGATAGGTCGCTTCGACTTCTGCCAGGACGTGGTGGCTGGTAGCGTGGTACTTGGGCGCCAGGAGGTTTCTCTCTTCCAATTTCTTCGTCATCCAGAGGATCAGATCATTGTTCTCCGCGTGGATGAGAGTGGTGATGCCGCACCTCCTCGCCTCGAATAGGACATCCAAGATCTGGAAGTCTGTGAGTTGGAGCGCTTCATAGGTCATGTAGATCTTGATCGAGGAGATCCCCGCGTCGCGAAGAGCTGGGAACTCGGAGAGAGCGGTGGGAGATGGGTTGCCGAGGAGAAGATGGAAAGAGTAGTCAGAGTAGCAGGTCCCAGAAGCTTTGGCGTGGGTCTGTTGGAGGGTTGGCAGGAGGGAGTCCTCTGTCTTTGCTTGAGGAGCGAAAGCTTCCATATTGGTCAGAAGCAGGAAAAAGTTGTCCCCAAAGTGGCCAAACGTACCGATGATGGTCGTCGTGCCTCCACAGATGGCGCTTCGAGTCCCGGTGGAAAAGGTATCTGCACTGGAGCCCTTGCCGAACAATTGAGGCTCTTGGAGATGGACCCGTTCACTTCGTTAGTGTTGGTAGGTATCTTCTCAAGTCTTCACAAGACTTACATGAGCATCCTGTTCCGACTTTTCGTCAGCATTGTTTCACGGTCCAGCAGTAAGCACTCACAATTCCACCAGGCATCACCCAACCACCTTCAGCATCAATGGTCTTTTCGGCATCTTCACCATCAAAGCCTCCACGTTCTCTGATCTCTGCGATCTTTTCTCCTCTCACGGCGATGTCAACATCTCGTACCTGATCGGCAGTGATAACGACGCCATTGATTATCAGAAGATCCCAACTCTTGTTCGCCATCATTCAATTGTATGTGGCACAGAGAATGCATAGAAAGTCTCAATTGTGGTCGATCTGCGGAGCGCGCGCTGAAGCTCCATGAGCTCTGCTTTGCCTATCTATGTCTTATCAACTTGAGCTCCGACTTGACCGTCGCTTACGTATCTTGACTCGCGGAACACGGTCATTTGTGATTCTCTGCTGGCCGGCGTGGCTGGCCACAGAGTAGCAAGTGACCAGATGTTTGCCGCGACGCGAAATATACATCTCTCCCGCTGAGTAGAATTATTTTCAGCTGTTGTTCAATTATTTCCACTTTCTTTCAGGTCCAGACATGGCCTCGCATCGCACAGTCGACGTCCTGATAGTAGGCGCAGGTCCCGTTGGCCTTCTAACAGCGTTTCAACTCGCCAAATTCAGCAAAGGCAACATATCCATCGCCATTATAGAAAAAGTAGACAAAACAGCTTCCGCGCAAGATGCGTATGGACGAGCCATCACACTCTACCCACGGTCCAGCGAGATGCTCGATCAATTGGGACTGGCTTCCGAGTTGGCGCAACAATGCTTCGCTTGCAGAGAGACCGCGACATACAATTCATCGGGCGAGGAAATTCAAGGCCGAGGATGGAGTTTCATGGAGACAGCGATGAAAGATTCCGCATGGGACTTTGCACTTGTCTTAAGGCAGAAGTATCAGGAGGATGTGTTCCGAAAGGCGTTGAGTGATCTAGGGGTGGAAGTAGAGGTACCTGTCACATTCGTAGCTGTTGATGTCGACGAGACAATGCCGATCCTCGGGCACAGGGTGAACGCTACCGTCAAGAATGAAAAGACTGGAGGCGTGCAGCAGATCAGGTGCAAATTCCTCATTGGCAGCGACGGAGGCCGATCGTCGGTGAGACGAATGATGGACATCCAATTTCCAGGGACCACGACCGAAGACAAATGGGTGAGAATAGACGGACTGGTGAAGACCAATCATCCTAAGCCGCGCACGTACTGCGCCATCGAGTCGCCGACGCACGGCAACGTTCTTTGGGTTGGACTGGATCGAGGGCGAACCAGAATTGGCTACGCTTTTACTTCAGCTCGAACAGATCCGTACAAAGCTTTCGACGAGGCGGCAGCAATCAAAGAAGCCGTAGCTGCTGTGAAGCCATTCGACTTGGAATTTGAATGCGTCGACTGGTGGACCATCTACTCCGTCGGCCAACGCATCGCTGAAAGCTTTTTTGTTAAAGACAGTGTCTTTCTCGCAGGCGACTCGGCGCACACTCATTCTTCTGGTGCAGCCCAAGGTGAAAATACCGGAATTCACGATAGTGTCAATCTGGCGTGGAAGCTCAGCCTGGTCTTGCAAGGCCAAGCAAAATTTGACCTTCTTCACACGTACCAGGCGGAGCGCCTTCCAAATGTTCGAAAGCTGATACAGTACGACAAAGACATCAGTCGATTGATGACGAACCGTCTCCCGGAGCATTGGAAAGGGGATCCGGTGGTGGATTTGAGTCGTGTCCTCGGAGAAGTGATGGCTCAAGCAGCTTCATTCAGTTCTGGTCTCGGCATCTACTATGACTTGAACGCCGGCAATCCGTTGAATGTGTCGAGCTACTTGACTGCTGACTCAGACAATGGAGCACAGCCAGGACAAAGAGCGCCAGACGTGACCTTTCTAAAGCCCGGCACATTTGAGCCGATTAGGCTGATCTCACTCACGCCAAGCAAGGCAATGTTCTATGTGGTCGTCTTCGCTGGTGATAATCGCAAGACTGCGGAGTCGCAATTTGCTGAAAAGGTAGAGTCGAGCGGATATGTGCAGTCACTTCGTGTCAGAAGTAAGCTTCCCCGTGCACATACCCCGTGAAAGCAGCTCACAGAGTTACAGGTTTGCTGGAATTCATCACACTTCTTCCACACACTGCACCCTCGGTATTTGACGTTCTTGGGCATGAACCGCTTGGTCGAGCTTTCTTCGACGATCCAAAGTGCACAGCATATTCCAGATATGGTGTAACCAGAGATCATGGTGCAGCCGTCATCCTGAGACCAGATGGCTGGATAGGGGCGATTCTGTCATTGCGGAATGAGGCAGTCGTGTCGCTCGAGAGGTACTTCCAGTCCATCCTCGGGGATTGAAAAGGCCAAGAAGTATCGACATCGACTCATTCGGCAACATAATCGAGCAAGTTGAAATCGATATTCCTTGCCAAACTTTGAACATGCTCCCATGTGACCATTGGGCCCGCTCTCCACTTGCCGCCTGGCTCAAGTGGGTCACTGCTACCTATGCCACCAGCTCTGACCAATAGTCTAAGACTGGTAAGTGTGGCAATTTGCTTGTAGACATCGACTGTGGTCCTGGTGTCATCGGGCAGAATGGCATGCATAATGGCGAGTAGCCTGTCGAGTGTAAAGGCGGATGCCGCAAGAAGGTGACGAGGGATCTTCCTTGTCTGACTTGGCCGACCTCCTGATCGAGCGGTGCCGCCACCCTTCTTCTTTCGTTTCTTTTCGGTGTTTTTCATGAAGTACAGAGCATCGAGCTTGACGGGGTTGAACGACGCAAGGTAGGCAGCGACCAGCAACCATTTAGCATAGTAGGGTAATTCATGGGTCTTCCGCTTCGTTGAGAGAATACCAGCTTCTGGCTTTGCGATGATAGAGTCGAGCAGGACGGCCTCTTCTTGGAACAATCTCCGTTGTGCCACCAGCAGTCTACTGAAGTCCCGTGTGCCGAAGTCACCCTTGATGACAGGCGCAACGAAAGGCCGCCAAAGCTTATGAACAAGGTCGCGATAGGCGATGAAGTCACGAGCGGCACCCTGTGCCAGGGCGTCCCAGACGGCAGCACAGAATCTTGGGAACAGCCAGGCCTTGTCTTCTTCGTGAGTTTCAGCATTGTAATCCAGCTCCTCCGACGGCGGTTCCAAGAATATGTCTGGCGGACGACGAGTAAGAAGGTGTATCGACTGATTGCGAGTGTATGGTCCGAAATAGACATGCGGCACACCAGCCTGATGTAGAAAGCGGGGAGCTGGATGCGAGACAATAGTGACTATGCACAACCGAGGGATGGATTCCCCGAGTCGAGCCAGAGCGGGCAGGAGTGTTGGCGGCGCTTCCCGTTGCTTGTCAACTCCATCAAGGACCAGGACAAATTTTGTTCGTTGACCAAGAAGCTTTTGTAATTGAACTGATAGTGCACCGAGATTCTCGCAGCGGCCCGGATGGCTTTCAGTGTGGCCACTTGACGCGGCTGATTGCAGCGCCTCGTGCACAGCGCCGATGATTCGCTCCAGAAGGTGCCGTCCCGTCACGCACTCCTGGCAGTGGACAAAGGCATGCAGAAGTCTGCTGCTCTCCAGGTAAGCCTTGACGATGCTGCTCTTGCCGGTGGCACGCTGACCATATATGACTATAGAGGAAGGACTTGGCAGAGACGGCTGTGGATGTCAGTCTATGTGCTCGATCTTTCCGTATCGGTTGCAATTCAATACTCACCGAAAGGAGTGCGACCAGCTGTTTCAGCTGAGGCTCACGGCAGGGCCACTGATCCATGAGCGTGCCTAGCATTTCAGCTGGCAGTATCGGCAAGCCCATCGCTTCATTCACTTCAATCGAGCAGCATGTACGCACGTGAAGGGGTTGAAGTTAGGTCGCGTTGACAAGACACGCTAGATCGCGAGTGGAAGCAGCGATGATTGGCCAGGTAAGCGAGGCTGTGGAATGGATCTTGCTAGCGCTATAGATTTCACACTGGCACCTTCCGTGGACACAACACCATTCCACGATCATAATACTACTGGTGATAATCATGAGCATTGTTGGAGACAAACCTGCGTGGATGGGAGGACAGACGGACATGTGCTGAGAAAGCATCCGCATGCGTCCTTCTCGAGCACACCTACCTATTTATAACGGGCTATAATCAATCGGTACATCTGCACCTCCCGCATATGATGTGAAGAGAAGCAGCAGCGGCAATGGCGAAGGAATTCATGGAGAAGGCGCGCTCCTTCCTCACAGTGAAGGCACTGCCGCGATGGACCTCCCACTCTCACTTCTTCTCTGCCTTCGCGTCCACCTTCACACTCCGTCCCGTCACATTCACCCTCCTCACCCTCCTTCCCCTCCTCCTCGCACTCCCACTGCTCCACCGCATCATGGCCGCCATCCGTCGCGACTCACGCTTCGCCATCGACGATGCATCCGCCAGCAAACAGCGCCAGATGGTGCACCTCAAGACCAAAGAGGAATGTCGTCTCGGCAACGAGACCATCCAGGTCTGGACCGTCGAGCTGCCTAGTAAGCATGCTGAGGGAATTCTGAGGTAACTGTCATCCACATGAAATTGATCCTGGTTTGAACGTGTCCTGACAGCCCTGAGCAGGGTGATCAAGGACAACATCGACGGCCAAGACTCCGTCGACCTTCAACACCTGCGTCGCTTCGCCAAGCCCAAATATCTTCCTGAGCATGTCCTCGGGAAGCGTGACCTCGCCAAGGAGATGTACGCAGTCTCCCGCGCCTGGGAAAACACGCCGACGACTGTCATGCAAGCACCGAACAGCTCTGTCTGGGAGTACACAACGCCATCGAAGAGCCGCATCACTGGCAGGCCCTCGACATTGCACCTGCTCGTGTGCCCATCCAGAGTCGTCGACATCAAGACCCTGTACGAGCTGCTCTCACAACATACCCCGTTCTGCTCGTCTGCCGACTCGTGGGCATATCCACTCGAGATCAAGGAGATCACTGTTCCTCTTCTTGCACCCACCAGCGCCGTCCAGGCCAACACTTGGTCAGCCGAGTATTGGCCCACGTTCTACAGAAAGACCAATCCATTTGGCGCTCACCCCTCCAGCATCGAGAGAGCAGAAAACGAGCTCCATGAACCAGAAGAAGGCGGCATCAGCATCGAAGAGGCACTTGGATTGGCAGAGAAAGTCGGCGATGAAACTCTTCGACGTGGTCTCGGTGCCGGTCCTGGTTGTGTCATTGTTGAGCGTGTTGAAGGTCAGACACAGATCGTTGCAGTCGCCGGCGACGCTCGGTATAAGCCCCAAGTTAACGATGCCGCCAATGACGACAACTGTCGTGGTAACATGATGGGCCACACCGTCATGCGTGCTATAGGCATGATCGGTCGTAAGCGTCTCCGCTGTGCATCGCAG
Organism: Microcyclosporella mali; assembly: GCA_002785985.1. Lineage (NCBI taxonomy): Eukaryota > Fungi > Ascomycota > Dothideomycetes > Mycosphaerellales > Mycosphaerellaceae > Microcyclosporella > Microcyclosporella mali. The sequence continues at coordinate 1,651,392 of NHNU01000002.1, read as the reverse complement.
ACGGTGACTAAGTCTGCTGCCAAAGCCGAGAGCAACTTCACCAAGGGTGGCCTCGAGCATGACACCAGAGCTCGAGACGGCTTCTTCTTGGATCTTCCCATCTCGGATCTGGAACAGCACTACTTTGAAAAGGACAACGTCAAGCCGGACGGCTATCTCTGCCTGAAGCTCGAGATTTTCCTCACCCATGAACCCTGCCTCATGTGCTCCATGGCCCTTGTCCACAGCCGCGTCGGCCGAGTCATCTTCAAGCAGCGCATGCCCAAGACAGGTGGTCTTACGGCCGAGCTGGTTAGAAACGACTCCGGACCCGTGGGCCTAGGCTACGGCCTCTGCTGGCGCAAGGAACTCAACTGGCAGTTCATGTGCTGGGAATACATTCCAACGGAAGAACAAGGCTCTGTCGACAGACAAGACCTCTCACGCAAGGACTCTAACGAGAAGTACCACACTATTCCAGACCAAGAAGCACAAGATATCGATGAAGATGAGGAGAAGACTAATGTTCATTCGAATAGCTTTGCGCGCATGCATGTGTAGAACACAGGCGTTGCAACACAGGGCCACACGAGCATCAGATATGAAGACATGGTATGGAAGGCATTCGCATTATTGAAGGCAGGCGTGATTGAGTGCGTATGTTTGGCACAACCTGTGGCGTGCATTAGCGGACGGCGTTGCAGAGATGGGAAGCAGAGAGCCTCACGGCAGGGTAATGCTATACGCATTAAAGTGTATCATGATTCGCAACTGCATCGCATGGCAGTAGACAATCTCGCTTTCCTTACATCCATGCTGTATCCTCACACTGACTCACTCACTCATGATATATCATTCGCGTGACATATCACATAATACATAAGTTTATATACAATGCTCGCCATCAAACTGACGGTGTGGAATCATATGGCTTGACACACATGCTGATTGCTTCAGGCTTGTTGGCCTTTCCAAAGCTTACATACGCCTTGCTGGTGTCTTCAAGTCGTGATGTACCTGGCTCCCCTCTTTCACCATGGGTTACCCAAATCGCACGCTCCAATGCGTGCCACCGAAGCGTCGGCGCTGCGATTGTCCTTGTGGACCTCGAATCGACTCGAATTCTTTCGGAAGGGCCGGAGAGATCGTGGCTGGATTTGGAGTCAAGTGGTATAGTACGACTTGTCATGATGCCAACTTTGGCAAGCCGTGTTCTCCACGAGTCTCTGATGATGTGAGACTTGGTCGAGACTTGTCGACAGCCTCCGGATAGCTGTGAGCACTGAGGCTCCTTCAGAAGATGATTCTGAAGCTGGTGGTAATGTCACGTGTGTCTGGCGTCTGCTGCGACGTCTCTTGTGTCCGTATAGGATCGTACATATGATGGAGCGAGTCGAGCTGCTGGCAGCTTTACGATTGCAATCGTGCAGAGTAGTGAGTGACTGGGCATGCGCATTGCAAGCCGAGCTCCACTTGTTATCCACATCTTACGATGTGAGCAGCGAGACTCATTCCTTCGCCTTTTTGGGTGCTGTGATTCGTGGCAGTTGTGGCATATTCGGCATCTTGACGTTTCGCTGTACTTGCGCGACAGCATCTCCGAGGAGCACCCTGATCGCGCCTTCGAGTCTGCGGTCTTGTTTCCTGCGCATGTAGAGGATAACGATCCAGAGGATGACGGCATCTGCAACCACGAGCTGGACTGCCCACCAGCTTAGACGCAGGATCCAGCCTAACACAGAGTGTCGCCGTTGGTAGTTGATATATCGTCTCGATTCGAGCTGCTCCCTCAGCGCGGCCACTTCGGTAGTGAGTTTTATGAGCGAAGATTCTATCCGCTTTCGCCAGCGACCATCCGAGGGCGGTGATTGTGGTGAGCGAGATGGCGCTCGGAAGTGGCCTCCAGTAGCAGCGTCCAGACCGGCTTCAGAGTTGTCCTGCAGGTCACCCTCGTCGATCTGAGACACAGGAGCATCCACAAACTCCTCCCTCTCCTCCTCTGCGGCATCGTCTTCTTCCGCCTGCGACACAGGCGAGAGCACTCTCATCCCTTTCCCGGTTCCCCTCGTGCTCTTATCCAGCGCCGCAGCAGATGCGGTCATCCCTCCATTTCCCCCGGAGCTTCCGGAGTGCATATAATCCCGCCTCTCAATCACCTGCAGCGGGCTCGAGTGCTCCGAGCTCGAATGCTGCGAATTATTCTTGATCTGATCCCACACAAACTCCAGCTCTCCCACCAACTCTCTTGCCTCCGGGGTCGTGGCCGCATACTTGTGCATGGCATCGATCAGCTTCTCGATATACCTCCTCTTGGCTTCTGTCCTGCTGAGACCTTCGCTGCTCTTCCATGCGTCCCATTTCTCTTGCTCCTTCTCGACATGGTTCGAGGGCGCGTTGGTGGGTGGCGTGCTCGGTCGGTCGGCGATCTGGGCCACGTCGCCTTCCATTGCTTGTTTGTACAGGCCATAGAGGGCAAGCCGGTCGGCTGAAGGCGGTTTCTGCGAGCCAGGACGGATCTTGTTGACGGTGTTGAGCGCATGGCCGAAGACTCGATCTATACAGACGTTCGCGTCAGCTTGTGTGTATTACATCTACCGCCTACAGCTTCTTGAGTAGAGCATACCAACCGAGTCCGCCATACTGCTCATTCCAATTGCCTCACTCTCACACCACACACGATGCGCGCTTCCTCCCCGCGATGTTCCAACAGCCTCTCCTCCCGAAAGATCTCGGCTCTTATCAGCGCAGCTCGGGGCGATAGGTCAAGGCTTCAGAATTCAGCGAGTTCATCGACAATAACAACGGCAACAAGACATGAGGACGAGAGAAAAGACGAGCGCCTGTGACAGTGCAGATCCAAGACATGTCGCGTGGGACTAGTTGTGTTTGTTGCAGCATATGGGGCTAATCTTCCCCATGCATGTGACGCAGGGATTTGCAGCTGTGCTCCGCCAGAATAAAAGAGCCGCGGTACGATGAAGCGATCACGACTCTCTCGACGTGGTTTAGCCTGTAGCTTTGCTTGAATTTACCTATGATTGCGGGGAAGGGTGAAGTGTACATCATCTGTCACAACAGGACTTTATTATCAACACGAGATGTCCCATCTTTCAGCTGCGACGTCTGAGAATCTGATGGTTGTCGTTGCTTGCAACTGTTTTGCTACTTGTATGGCAGCAGTTTCTAACGAGCGAGGCTGATCGAAGAGCCTAGCGTCGGCATATGGGAATATTTTCCGCAACGGCATATACGTACATGATCTCCTGGAAAGGGTCGTGATGTCGAATGTGATCTCGCATATCAAGAGGGAATCCCTCTGCAGAAAGAAGACAGCCTCACTGAGGTCCTCGAGCGAAAGAAAGAGAGAACTCCATATCGATCCACGAACAAACTACTCGGCTACATGTTGTATGTACTCGGCCAACGATCCGGCACGCTCTTGCCGAGCGGAAAAATGTCTTGCATATCCGCATCTTCTTCGTTGTTCAGAACTAACAACGAGAGGTTTATCCGCCTGGCCGATCTTCGCCCAATGATCAGCAATCTCTGCTCTTCTGCTGCTCACCGAAATCGGGTCTCGTTGTGAAGCCTCGCAGCGTTTTGGTGCATATACGCCTGGGCATTGGCCCGGCAATTCCTGGAATGTGCGCCTCTCCTGCTGGCTCCTCTCTCTTCGCCTGCCGATCTTCCGTGCGCCACTGCGACTTCAGGTTGCACTGCAGAGCTGTTTCTGCTCTCGAGTCATCAGTTTTCGGTTCTGTTTGATTGTTCCTTTCTTGTGCTTTCTGCTTCTCGTTCTCCGCCCTGTGTTCCTGTTGCTTTGTTGCTAGACATCCATGAGAACCTCGAATCAATATGCTGAACGAGAAACTCCACACAACCGAGGCAGTGGAAGAGGATCTTGATGCTAGACCAGCCTCACTGAAATCGAAAGAAGACGAAGATTGCGAGCACGGTGAGCTCACATCTTCACCGTTGAACGAGAAGAAAGAACCTACCACAACATCCATCGATCTCGAGGCGCAAAGACCAGACCTACACCATGTTCAGTCCCATGTCTCCACCCACGACACTCCTGCTGCGGACCAGGACCAACACTACGAGCAAGGCGATGAGATCTACAATCGCTTCACACCCAAGCATAAGATCCTCATCGTCGCCATCATGAGTTTCTGCGCTTTCCTCGCACCGATCTCTTCGACTAGTATCCTGGCAGCTTCGCCGGAGGTCGTCGCGACTTTCAACACTACCGGCACCATCTTCAACATCAGCAATGCCCTCTACATGCTGTTCATGGGTTTGTCGCCGCTATTGTGGGGTCCGATAGGAACGACGTACGGACGAAAGTGGACGCTTAGTCTCGCGGCTGTAACGTTCACTGGGTTCAGCGCGGGCTCTGCTCTGGCGCCGAATCTGGCGAGCTATTTCATCTTTCGGATGTTGACCGCGTTTCAAGGAACCGCATTTCTGATCGTTGGTGGGACAGTCATTGGAGATATATATCGGCCGGTGGAGAGAGGTGTGTCATGCCGCAGCCATAGCTTGGTTTCGTGTGGCGACTAACCTTGTGGTAGGAACCGCATATGGATATTTCATGAGCGGCACACTCATCGGTCCTGCTATGGTAAGTCATCTCACTCAGGACTCAACTTAACAACTCATTGACGTTGAATCGCATAGGGTCCCTTCATCGGAGGCATAATCGTCACCTTCGTGACCTGGCGCGCCATCTTCTGGTTGCAAACAGCACTCGCCGGAGTCGCCACCATGTCCGTCATTTTCTTCCTCCCGGAGACAATTCACCGCCGCCGCAGCGACGAACTCGTAAACCTCTCCAGACGCGAGTACACCCGCAAGCTCTGGTCGTGGATCAATCCAGCACGCGTGCTCTTCCTCTTCAAATACCCCAACCTCATCATCATTGGAGCCGCTTCGTCCTCTCTAGTATGGAACATGTACTCGCTCCTCACTCCCGTTCGATACGTGCTCAACCCTCGCTTCCACCTCACCACTCCAATCCAATCGGGCCTCTTCTACATTGCTCCCGGATGCGGATACCTTCTCGGCACCTTCTTCGGCGGCCGCTGGGCCGACCGCGTCGTCAAAAAGTGGATTCTTAAACGCGGCGGCGTGCGCGTCGCAGAAGATCGTCTGCATTCGTGCCTCACGGCCATGGGACTCGTAATTCCCGCATGCATGATCGTCTACGGCTGGTCGATCGAGAAACGGGTAGGCGGTGTAGCCCTCCCCGTCATCGCCATGTTCATCCAAGGCGTAGCTCAACTATTCTGGTATGTATGCACTGATCCCTTATCCCTCGTCCCTCCCATCATATTTACCCACCTACTTACCTACCCACCCCTCATACATCCCACTGACAAAAATATCTCACGAATCAATAGTTTCCCGTCCCTCAACACCTACTGCCTCGACGTCATGCAGAAGAGATCCAGCGAGGTCGTGGCGGGCAACTATTTCATGCGCTACCTCTTCGGCGCCGCGGGCTCCGCCGCCGTCTTGCCCATCGTCGACGCCATCGGTGTCGGCTGGTTCAGCACCATCTCCGCACTGTTCGTCGCGGCCGGTGCGGCGGGCACGTGGGCGGTCGTGCGATGGGGACGGAGGTGGAGAGAGTGGGTCGATCGTGGTGGTGGGAAGGCAGCAGAGGCAGGGGAAGTTCGATGATGATGATGATGATGATGATGATGATGATTCTATTGATTTGCGTGTTCTCTTTTCTGAAATGGATGTTGGAGAAGAGTCTGTGCTCTTTCTACAGATGGGAGTGAATGTTTCCCGGAGGAGAGTATTGAGCGTTTGCCGTTCACGTTTTGCTTTCGATGGGCGCATGATGATGTGAGGCAGCGACTGGAAGCTGTACCCCCAACACGTGGTTCAAGGACTGGCGTTCGTTCGTCTGAGCGTACCATCTAACGTGGAAACCGCAAGGAAGATATTCTGAATGACGACAGTAGAAGACAGGAAATGTCGGATGATGATCCCCAAACGAATAATAATAAGAAACCTGACCCGTCGCTTTCAACCTTTTTCAGTCTCTTCGTTCTCTTCATCACCAGGCCTGTATGTGCCCAGATGCTCAAAATTCCGTGCCCCTGTCGGATTTCCCCCAGATAAACGCCTTCGCTCAACAGAAACAGTCATAGATCAAACGGAATGCGAACTCGTAAGTAAGATCATCACCCATTGTCACTCCGACTTCAAATTCATCAGACTCTGCAAATCCCTCAATCGGTAATCATCATCGATCGGAGTCTTCCAATCATCCAGAAGTAGACCATACGTTTCATTGTCGTAATTCGCAGGCTTGTGCGGATTGAGAGCCCAGTAGCCGAAATCCGCATCCGTCTCGCGCAAAAAGCGCATCAGATTGTCCCAGTAATGGTGGTCGGTTTCACTCGCGCTGTGCGGAGCGCCGAACTCGCCGACCCAGACGGGCGCGATGTTCTGGCGCAAGAGGAAAGCCCAGTTACGGTCCATGTCGAGTGCGAAGGAAGGGTAGGCGCGCTTTTCGTAAGGCACGAGAGTGGACCAGCCGGACCAGGCGTAGACGTGGCTGCTGTAGACCACGCGGTCGGAAATGGAGAGTTTGACGGGGCGGGTGCGAGCGCCGCCGCAGTCGTTGGCTGACGAGATGCCCTCGACGAACATGAGCCACTCGGGCTGGAGAGATAAGAGAGCCTCCCCGGCCTTTTCGGCGGCTGTGGCCCACATGTTCCAGGTCATCGTCCCCCACAGGCCGCGGGGCTCGTTGCGCAGGTCTGCGCCGATGACGAGCGGATTGTGAATGAAAGGCTTCATAATGGTTCTCCAGTGCTCGATCCAGTCTTCGGTGGTTTGGTGGATCTTGCAGATAGGACCGTAGTGGTCGTTTTTCCAGCTGGAGTCGCACAAATTCATGCCGTCGCACCAGGCGGCGTTTGTGATGTGGTTGTTCACTACCACTGCCAGACCTGCATTAGTCATGGCCTCGACGGTGGCGATGAAGACGTCCATCGCCGTCGGTCCTTGTGGCTCCTCGTCCTCTCGTTTGAGATCGTCGCCGTGATGGAGGTCGTAGTTGTCTAGCAGGTCAAGATTTGCAGAGATGAGCTCCGGCGGAATGATCGGATTATCAATGACCATCTGATCGGAGTAAGGGAATCGCACAGAGTTGAAACCCATCTTACGTATCGTCGCTGCGATCTCATCTCTGTGTTGGAACTCCAGACCTCCCGGGACGAAGAGAAGATCGCTGGCGCCATACCAATTGATAGAGGCGAGCTTCACTCTCTGGCCATTCGCATCGACAATATGTCTGCCCGCTGTACGCAAAGGAGGGGTGAAGTCAATGACAGCCTCTCCTGGCTCACCCTCATACTTGAGGACTGTCTGTTGTATGCGAGCCTGACCTGATGGAATGCCAAAGGGTAAGCTGTAGAAGACAACGATGGCTACGAAGACGATGCCCGCGAAGAGCGACGTCCGGCGTAGCATCGTGGGAGCCGACCTGCGGTGATGGGGCATGACAAGGATGTTGAAGGCAAAAGCAAGGGACAAGACAGCGAGTGAAGTGAACAACATGCTGGGCGCCCACGCGCAGCCCGGGCGCTCGGGGGTAATACTGCAGTGGATTGAGAGGCAAGAAAGGATCGGGTATTCTGACAGATCCGCTGAGCGCCGGGGGATGATTGATGTGCGCGCTGACTGGCCTGAGGAGGCTTGCCAAGAAGCGGATCTGCGAGTGTGCATGAATGTGCACGCGATGACTTACCTTTTGGGAGCTGGCCAGGCGGACTGGGCGTCGTCGCCGTCGCCGCGTGTCTGCTGGTGGAGGTCTTATCAGGCATTTCCGTTACGTGCTTCTCGACGAGCAGTCGGCTTGTGGCATACGAATCCTGTCGATGGCAATCGTTCGTCCCGACTGGAATGACGATGGAAGGTGATTCGTCCGTTTTGAATGCCGAAGATGTTGGTCTCGTGTGCTTTCTCTGGAGCGAAAGGATTTCCGGGACGTGCGGAGTGGGTAACGTGCGCCGCGTAGGAATGTACAAGCTTCACGCTCTGCATCATCCACACCTCCTGCGCGTGCTTGACACTTTTGGCGTTGCGGCTAAGCGTCCGTGGGCAATACACAGACGCCTTATTGAGTTCATATTTATCCTTTGCCACGATATATAGCCCGTGAATGATGGACGCTTCGTATGGTGCGTGAGTGACAGGCGTCTGGGTGTTCGGTGCTCAGGGATGTATGTCAGAAGCTGAGATCGAAAGAGACTGCACGATACTAGTACAGTAGAAGTGTGCAACGGACCGCGCTCTCGGGATCTGGATCTAGCCTCTTCCGATGTCATCTCAGCACTGGCCTCTTTGCATCTGTACCGCCACGTTGCTCGTCGCTTCATTATTGGTATTGAGTGTTGGTATTGCTGTTGGTATTTGTAGTACATCCTTTGCATCCCGCACCACTGACACCACCGCCGTCTTGCTGTTCTGTAGACGGCCATCAGAGTCATGACCGTCGCCATGCAGGAGCTCAAAAACGTGCGTGCGGACAAGATCAAACCATATCCATATCGGACGGATTGGACCTGTGCTATGCTGGTGGTCAAAGAAACATCTCCCATCCTAATAATGCTGCACAATGCCTTCATCCCAAAACCAGCGCTCAGCAAAGAAATGCAAAGCCCGTGGTAAGGCTACCGCGCCCCATGATGGCCTTTGTCGTCAGTCCCGCTCTTCTCGCTGGACAGCGAAGGCTTTCGACTGTCCTCTTCAATCGTCGTCTTCCCGTCTTGCGTGCCCTTCTCTCCCCGAGCGCTCTCGACGTCTTCAGGCCTCGCGGACACCGCTGCATCCTGCTTGGCCACAGCCTCTTCCTTTTCCTCCTTCCTGACCAGGCCTTTATCCTTGATGAACACATTCAGAAGGAATGCAATGCCTGCAACTGGCACTGTCCAAATGAATACCGCTCTGCTGGCATCTGCATAAGCATTCGCAATGGCATTACGATCCGCTGCCGAATAGCCGCTGAGGTCCGGAGTTGCAAATGTGCTGTTGGCGACAAAACGCAACTTCGTCGGCAAGGAAGCCTTCAGCACATTCGACAGGATAGCCGATGAGGCTGCTAGACCCACCGCCCCTCCAGAACTGCGGATAAAATTCCTGTTGGAGGTTGCTACAGCTCTTTGAGCCTTTGGACAGTGCGCTTGTAGGGCGACGAGAGTTGGCTGGAACGTGAAGCCTGTCCCAATGCCAATGAGAATTAGGAAGAAAGACACTAGTCCGATTGGGATTGTCCTGTTGGCGAGGACAAGCAGGCCAGCTCCAAGAGTCCATATTCCAAAGCCGACCCAGATGAGCTCTCCATATCGGTTCATCTTCGACATGTACAGACCTCCCGAAATGGATGATACTGACTGTACCCCCACCATTGGCAATTGTAAACAAGCTGAGATCAATGCGCTCTTTCCGCGGACATTCTGGAAGTACTACGGAACCATCAGTGATTCCTCATTGTCCAGATGGCGCAAGACTGCACTTACCAACGGTAGAAAATAAAGGTACGAGTAGTATGCCAGACCCAAGAGGAAGCTCTGAGCCATCATCGCTGCGACAGAAGGTTTGCGAAACATCGAAAGCGGCATCATCGGTAGTCTAGCAAACTTCCATTCCACCATGAGGAACACAAGCAAGCACACAGCTCCAATTACCAACATCGCAATCACCATCGGAGAGTCCCATGGCGTATCTGCATGGCCGCCACTGGATATTGGGATCAGGAGCAAGATGACAGCTGCAGTCCCGAAGAAGAGTCCCAGGAGATCGATCTTGGAAATCGTCTCTCGAAGGTTGAGCTTTGGCATGTTCGTTGGCAGGTACCTCCAGCTGAAGAAAAAGGCCACCATACACAGCGGAGCTAGAAGATAGAAGAGTTCTCGCCATGTGCCATGCGTGGCAAATGCGGCGGCAATGATTGGTCCTATCGCATTCCCTGCACCTACCATGAATCCCAGAATGCCCTATACCTCATCAGCACACAGACACCCTCATACTCCGATTCCCCTCCAATGCTCACCTGATACTTTCCCCTCTCCTTCAAGGTGACCACATCACTCACAATCATCATCGACAAACTCGCAATCCCTCCATTCGCCACGCCCGCCAGTCCACGAAAGACGTAAAGCATTGTAGCATTGACGCTCAACCCACACGCCAGATCACTCAGACTCAGCAGCACGAGCGCCGATAGCATGATATTCTTCCTGCCAAACAGATCCGAGAGCCTGCCATAGAGAACCTGGAAGACGGTATTGGCTATGAGAGCCGACGTGCCCGCCCAGGAAATCGAGGAAGTGGCGTGGAGGTCGCGGGCAATGGAGGGCAGTAGGACTCCTATTGCGTTCTGGTCGATGAAGCAGACGCAGAGCGCTATGGACATGATACTGAAGACGAGGATGAGTTGGCCTTTGGGAAGGAGCTGTGTCTGATCATGGAGCTGGGCTTCGGCGGTGGTGATTTCGTCTTTGCCCCTTTCTCTGGTGATGGTATTGGTAGTGGTTGCCATGGTCGTGGTGTCCGTTGAGAATGCCTTTGCATTCGATTCGCTAAATGATCTTTCTCGTGTATCCTTAGGGGTTCAGTAGTGGCGATATGAGATCGCCGCCTTCTAGGATCCTGCTGCGTATAAAACCCGAAAAGAAGAATCTGATATTGCAGAGCGATGTGACGAGTGAAGAAGAAGACGAAGTGGGTCCCAAGCTCTTACCTGCGCTGATTCTGAGAGAGAGTAACATCACTCGGCATCTATATCCGACATCGATCCACGAATGGAAGGCAAGTAGGCGCTTCGGTGCTTCTTTACCGAATTTCCCCTTTGCTTTTGTGGTTTGTCACATCGAGAAACTTGCTGGAAATGTTTTCTTGGCCTATCACGGCTTTGTGCTTGCTTCGGTACCGACTGCCGGCATCGGGGTAACAATCCTCCCGCTATCTATACTAGTGAGACCCCCCTTCGAGTTCTTCGTCGCCTAAAGAATTGCAATACAATCGCACCGATCATATGAATATATTGTCGATAGAGTCGACAAGACTCGACTCCAATTCAGATCATTCTCCGCACTATGCCAACCAGCCAAGCTATAGTCGACGTATTGAGGTCACGAACCATGATGGTGGTTTCTAACCTTTCTTTCTCACCCTTGACACTAATGACCTCGGTGGCGATCTTCACAAAGCCCAGGTGTTCGTACAGTAATCGACCCATCGGGCTCGCGCAGACTGTCACTGGCCAACATCTTTCATCGGCATATCTCAAACCCCAATTCGTCAACATCGTGCCTGCACCCTGACGACGAAAGTCCGGGTGGGTCATCAAGATACTGAGATATATCTGCTTCTCACCGTATTTTTCAAAGTACTTCTTTGGCCGCTGCTTGGCACCTTCTGCGAATGCCTCGCAATGCTTCTGGTTCGCATCTTGTCTTCGGCCGACACCGATGTCTGCAACAGCAAGTCAACATCCAAATATTGCTCCGACCGAGATCATTACACTTGCCTGTATATTTCGCTTTCGTGCCGACGGAGATATCCCAAACGGCAAGGGCGACAGGTCTCGTGGTCGGTTCATTATCCTCACCCTTGACTGGACTCTCGACAAGATGAAACGCAAACTTCTCGGGCTGCTTCAAATAGCCTTCGTATTCTTTGCAGGTCCACTTCTGGTAATCCTCCGGGAAACGGTCACGGTAAGGAAATCGATAGTTCTGCTCTGGCTCGTCAACGAAGCTGACTTTGTGAATTTCTGTAATGACCTCGAGATCAGCGTCTGTTGCCTCGCGAAGGGTAAGCCCATTTCCTGGCTCGGTGACGCTTGAGTGAGGCATCTCGAATGTTCCCGTTGCGCTTTTGAAAGGGCGATCAATCAATGAAGCCGCCAGAGTCAGGTTTGATATATAGCTCACCGAATCTATCATTTTCAGGAATCGGTCAAGATGCCGATCGTGGCGCCACACATCGCAGCCTTGCTAGACAGGGGCGATCTCACCGAGCTCCAAATTGAGAATAGCGTTACCAGGCTGCATGGGCCGACCATAGCCACAACAAAAGGACATGCCTTCCTTGGAGGTCAGCTCCGCTACATGTAGATACACCGTGCTACACCGAGTATACAGCCCGAGAACCTCTTGGTGAAACTTCGCTCCATACTGCTACCGATCGCCTTTAACTGCAACACTATCGCGCCTCTTCCATGCAGCGTTGAATTAGTGTCGCTCACTCCGCGAAGACTCGCTTGACAGTGGACGGTCAAAACAGATCGAGCCATGGCGCCGAACAACATGAGCGCGCAAAAGCCACAGCAAACGACGATGCCGGCTGTTTGGGCGACGCCCATTGCTTCTCCCAGCCAGAGCCATCAACACGGTAGTCGGCGAAGCAGCGATGATCATATGTATCGCAAAGGATACCTCGATGGCCTTGCGGCCGCAGCTGCAGCGGCAAACGCAACGGCTGCAAAGATGAATTTGACCGCGCCTCATGTTGTACCAGAAGCCAGCACGGAACCAGTCAATGCTGATGTCGAAGCAATTCTCCGTGACATTGATACTCTGGAACAAGCTGACTCTCTTTCGTTCGTCAACACGCCCAATGCATGGCCAAAAGACGCATGGCTGCAAGAAGATTGGCTTGCGTCTGAAGCGAATCGGCAGCAGACAGCGCCACAGAAACGGCGTAAGAGGACAGACCTTAGCCAGCGCTTCACCGACGGTCAGAGTTTACCACTAAGCAAAGACAATCATGCAGCCCAAGGTCTTACACTTTCCAACAGCACAATCGATCTCAGCCACAATACGTGGGATGTCCCCTGGTGTTCGTCAACTTACGACCCTTACGGTACTGGCGAGGTTGACAGCTCGTCATCTCAGCGCCAAACAAGAAATGATAGCACTCAGGATGATGGGCAATCTTACGATCATGTTCAACCACTCACTTTCGGGACAGAGCAAACTGATTCCGGCGTGTGGGATTTAGACACTCAGGACTTCAGCTTCAATCAAGCCCAACCACTTACCACCGAAGAGCAAGACGCCATGGATCTGGGTCTCACCAGTGATCCTCACGCGATGGTCCAAGATCCGGAGGATGCACTCCTGAACTCCTCTCGTCGAACCAAATCAAACATCTTGTCCACGGACATCAATTCCTCTCAAATCGATCTGTTCTCCGCGCTGCCTTCAAATTTCAAGGTGGTCTCGAGCTCTCGTAGATCAACAGGGCCACAGGTACGTTAAGCTAGAGTGCTGTTCCTCAACAATGCTGACGAATGTATAGTCCTCAATCGCATCGACCTCCAAGGTTCCGCAAGGCGGCGTCCAATTAGTTTTCAGGGTGCAAGGAAGAAAGAGATCAAAATTTGACGACCATGCACGACAGCGAACTGCTGTCACACGACAAGTCGGCGCATGTCGTACCTGCAAAGAGAAGAAGATACGCGTAAGAGGCCGGCTCACCGACTTGTCTTCACATGCTAATATCAAAGTTTAGTGCGACCAGAGCCCAGATGATCCATTCTTGCCTTGCGGTCGATGTCGAAAGATACCTCTACACCTTTTGAAGGGACCCTGCTGTCAAGTGGAATTCTTGGATCTCAAGCTGTTCAGACTTGGTAAGCAGCATCGTCTGCAACATCCAACATTCGCGGTCCTGATTGGTTATAGGGTCAACCGCAACTCCCCAAGTGTTACAGCAATGGACCGACTCCAAGTTGCCTGGCATGGGTACTCTTCTTCTTGAGGATGGCACAGAGACATTTGAGCCACCACGCCAAGTATATCTGACGCAGGATCTAAACACTAGCAGCTTTGCTGTCACCATTGCACGCTTCAAACCGGGCCCGGATGACGAGACTGCCTACAGATGGAAAGACTCAGCTGGAAGGGCGAACACTTTTGCAATGCCTCCCTATTACATTTCCAATATGGATGAGGCCAAAGCCAATATCCGCGAGTTCTTCAAACACGCAAGGAGGGAGTGGCCACGAGCGCTGCTCAAGAACAGCAATCCCATAGTCCAGAGGACCTTTCGCGAAGCCGAGCGTTATTTTCAGTCTTCGCAGGTTAGAGTAGCCGACAGATTGTGGAGTACACGCGCTGACTTGGTGTAGAGTACCTTGGTCGCTGCGGCACTGTATCTCTGGTCCGCAACAAGACTCATCGAGAGAACGTGGCTCATATGCGGTGACGATTTGCTGGGATTTCCTCCTATGGACCAAAAAATCGGACCATGTCGCCAGAACCCATTTCTTCCCGCTATTCCTGTGACCCCGGTAATGGATACTCAGCTCGACGAGCTCTGCATAGAAGGCGTTCTAAAGCCTCTCAGGACCCAGTTCTTGCGTCTGTTGAAGCAGAAGGTACTTGAACGCAAGAAAGAGAATTGGTATGCGATCTACCTTGCCAGCTTTCTGGTCTTGCATGATATTGAGCAAGTTCTCCATCACGCGATAGATTTTGCACACCGGTTCGGGATCACTGTGAGTACCTCTTACGACCTCTTCGAATGCACTTTCTTACTGATTCTCGTGGTGCAGTGGGTGTCACGCTCCAATTCCGATGCCTCCCTCAGTCATGCGTATCTCCATACTTGCAAAACCATTCTCACTTACTATCATTACGCATCAGGTGGCGTGGCGCCTTTGACCCTTGCCTCTTTGAATGACACGTCCATGGACCCTCGCCAAATGGCGTTCATCCGCGATATGCAACGGGAACTATCTGTTCAAGGTCAGTAGTAGGCTGTCCAGTCTGTGTCAACACAGCTAACACCTAACCAAGGCCAAAGCCTGAAAGACCTCGTAGAGTCTACCATGTACAAGACTGAGTTGTATTGGTGTCACCAACTGTTTTTCGATGGCTGGACAGGCGATATACCACACCGCGGAGACTTGTTAGGCCTGGGAGAAAAAGATTTCATGTTCTCTTGAACCATCATTGTGCGGTGTACGATAGGATAACGTGTCACGATGGAATTTCACCACGATCGCTATGAGAAATGTATATCACATTCCAAGATTTTCTGAACCACGATACTAAACTATCATTGTTACATGTCAACAGAATGAAAGCTTGATGTTCAGGCGACACTCGTTTTTCTCGCGCCAGACATCTCCTTCATGTAAAAACTGGCCGCCAAGCTGACTAGAAGCACAAGGCAAGATATTCCTACAGCAGTCAGCGTGCGATACAACAATGAGTGCATACGTTTTACCAAATGCCACCTCCACGGATGAGGCTAATGCGTGCAAAATCACATCCTGGGTCTTCGATGGCAGCTTTCGGATGTAGTTCAGATTCTTGAGGCTCTCTCGAATGATCTGACGACGGTTTATAGTAAGCATATATGCAAATGTATGATTCACACAATATGCTGACCTCGTCGGCATTATCAGAGCCGCTCAAACGGGAGCTCAAGCGAGACCTGAACAGGGCACTCTCCGTGGCAAGCGAAATGGCGATGCCGGCATCTCCCGCAATGGCAGTGGCGAGTAAGAAGAATGCGTATAGCATAGCTTGATCTGTAGAAAAGCTGTGTTAGTGGCAGCTCGCGTCACGAATTCTGGTTTCTTCGGGCATCAGTACCCTCATCGGCTACTAAAGCCAACAAAGCCACGAGCCAGAAGCCCTCGGCGAGACCCTCAGTTGCTCCAGTGAGAATCAGTAGCGGCGCAAAAGCCGGTTTCTCTGGCTCTATATTCACTCGTCAGTTTCACATTCTGTAGGATTTTCTATGCGGAGCTTACTGATCAAAGAGAAGGCGAAGCATGCGTAAATGATGGCATCGACCAGTATGTTGAGTTGCAAGAAGCGCTTGAAGCGACGATATCGAGCGACCAATAGACCAGCGATGAGCGAGCCTAACGGACGACCCAGGTAGAAACAAGTCAAGGCCCAGTCACTGAAATCAGAGCCGTCTTTGAATGACCTTGCTTCAAGATACGTGCCGAAACTGAATCGTAGCTACTCCAATTAGCAAGCAATCTGGTAATAATGTCTGGCTCCAGACTCACTTGATCGCAACCAAATTTCATTGGTAGGATGCACGCTAACGCTACCGCCACATATCTATTCGATAGAAATCTCGCCGGCAAGATCGGCGTGAGAGCGATGTGCTTCTCGGTATAACACAGAGCGGCGATCGAAAGGGGCGTCGAGCAAAACAACGCAATGATTGCGGGATGGCTCCAGCGAAGGATTTCGCTCCCGAGATTAATGGCAAGGATTGGCGCTGCTACAGAAGCCAGAAGGGCCAGCGATGACGTCCACTCTATCTTGGTGGGTCTGTGGTTCTGTGGCCTAGATTCCTGGTTCGGTAGTCGAAGGGTGAAGAGTAACACGAGAGTGGTGAGCACCATTGCGCAAAGCTCGATGGCAAAGGTCCTGAAACGTAAGCCTGGCGGTCAACACTTTCAAAGGTCTTCTGGACCTACGGACGAAATCCTAGACGGTCCATCAGAGCTGCTCCGATCGGACCTCCAAGCATAAAACCGATAGTCCCTGATATAGTGGTGGCACTTGTCCATAGCGGAAGCTGATGGAGCTGTACAAGGTCTATTGCCCGCGATCAGCTCAAGCTCGAGAGAACATTGCGGGACTTACCATTGATGATCGTGACAACGAGAAGCTCAATTCCAGCATCCCCAACGCCTATGATGACTCGCGATAATGCAAGTTGCCACAGACTGTAACTTAAAGAGCTGCGCAGCATCAGGTATCATACTGACGACTTAGCTGTGTCAAACTGTTGCGTACCATAGAAGAATCCCGAAAGATAGAGCAACGGCAGCAAACAGGAGTGTGGCCCGATGTCCATATACTTGTGTAGCGTGTCCATACTACGAAACGTCAGTGGCCAGTATATACATACAGCACGAAGAAGCTTACTAGAGGGAACAGAGACGACTCCGTCACGAGGTAGCCCAAGATCAGCCATCTGCTGTTCTGGAACTGGTGCAACTCGTTCGCTGCAGATCATCAGTCCAATCGACACTGCCATTCAAGTGATGTATTGTACCGATTCTCTTCGCGTAGTTATTGATAACGAAGCTGTCGTCGAAACTTTGAACGAAAGTACTGTGCACCTTGCTTAGTATATATTCTTTGGCTACTGAAGACGACGTGCAAAGAAGAATATCAGTACCAGAGAAGTATCGCCGGAAGAGCCAGGTAGAGAACCGTCAGATTCCTGGAGCCTGATGTGGTCTTTAACGATGACCTTTCGAGTAGATCGTCAGATTCACTCGCATTTACTTCATCGTGATGCTCAGCGTCGGGCAATCGTAGGTGATAGTCGGAAGCCATAGCTAAGGCTTTGTCAAGAAACATGCAAGACACTTCGCCCCGACAGTGCTGGTGATGATGCGGAAGTGTCGACTGAATAGAACGAACATCGAAGGACTCGGGAAGGCTGAAGTGAGGACAAGCTAGCGCTTTCGAGCGACAGCGTGGCGCTAAATGATAAGCCAAGGTCGCCTCTGTGGCGTGCACGGGGATCCTGGAATGTTCGTCTTGCAAGGTCTCAAAATTGTTTCAACATCTGTCGATCTCGATATATACTGCGCTCGTACATCCTCTCGCTGAAAGGTCTTTGATGAGTCTCCGAAACAATCTGAAAGAATCCCAGCGCGTCCAACCCGCTATCACCAAACCCTTCTGCCAGCGGCGCTCCCGCATTCTCGAGCCACAACTTGCACTGCTCTGCATCCAGGAGCATCTGTGTCGTAGCTTCTGCCATATCCTCTGCCCAGGATCCCACGCCTACCAGTAGCGGCTCGTGTGCAGGTACATGCAACTCTGCATGACTTTCAAGAACGATTGTGCTCTGCCAGGTTCAATCAGCTTTGATTCAGATTTCAGAGAGAGCAGCTTTACTTCGGAACAACGGAGAAAGTCTGTACATGAACGCACGATGACGGCGTCCTCTGCCACATCCTCCACCCACGCTCCTATACCTTCTGAGAGCGGATCATATACAGGTACAAGAGCCTCTTTACGGGTGTCCATATCGATTGTGTTCTGCCGTGGTCGATCAGCCTTGGCTCAATATGGTGCGACGGAGAGCAACATACTTCGGAGTGGGATGAGAATGTTGCGCATGAATGCATGACGGCGTCGTCTGACTGTAATTGTGCCTCTCTCGAGAATTCGAAAATGTAGGCACCATATATATGCGAAGACTAACAAGCGGTACTACTACTACGCATACCCAAATTCTGGAGCAGTCGTGCTCTCTCTCTCTCTCTCTCACCGATGTCCTCATCAGGGACAGTGTATGGCTCTCCGAGTTGCTTGATTGAGACGACAGGAACAGTGTCCGAGGATTCTGCAACTACTCTGTACAGCAGATGCGACGCTTGACTTTAGCTTGGAGTATATGGACTGGGACCGTGTGTCCTCGGTCAGTTGGTAAAGGCTCTCACCGAATACTGCTTTAGGCAGTGATCAGCTCGCATGCATTGAACCCTTGTCACATGCACGCCAACGGAGCTTGAATCAATAGCAGCCTCACTTTTGGCTTCACGTTGGCTACACAGCAGTGGCAATGGTACGGCAAGAACAAAATTGGAGTCACTTGCAGACATGGTTTACAATTTTATCGCTCGAAGAATTGCTACGTGATCTGACGAGATATCAAGGGATGAAACGCTGAGATGGTGTCAATTGGAAGTAGCCATTTGAAGTACACAAGGAATAATACCGATATCGTCAAGACCGTGAAGTGTCAGGTGCGCATATTCTCATGATCCCCTAGCCGTTATCAGGTGCCGCCTCCTCCAAACCTGGCTGGTGGGCAAGATTCCAAGTCTCCTTTCGCGTGCCATCCGGCGCGTTGGGCTCGTACTTCCACAAACTCTCCTCAACCAGCGCAGATGGAACAGTCCAGTTCTTCTCGGGATCCCTCAGAAACATCTTCATGATATGTCTTTTCAGATATTGACCTCCTTCATCGAATGCTTGCCGAGCATGCATCAGAGCCATGTCGTTCACAAAGAGCATATCTCCACTGGTCATGGGAATGGTGACGGCGTTCTTCGCGGCCGTGAAATGTACAGCATCGATCGCATCCAATTGAGCTTGAGTCGGCGCGGGTAAGTTGGGGTTGCGTTGATGCTGCCAACCGGTGATTCCGTATCTTGAAAACCGCAACAGAACTCGATCCGAATTGATCTTAGTGAGTGGGCGCCAGTGACGGACGGGGTGAGTGTCGTAGGACTTGTACCTAGATCAGATCAACATCAGCCGATCGTTTTACGAATGAAGAGTATCACGTACGTGTCCGTCCACCATGGCTCGGAAAGTGTATGAAGAACGTCAGGCCGTTTGGTGGCAAGCTCATTGTAGACCTGCCAGGAGCTGGACAAGAGCGTCTCGCCTCCGGTTATGGCAGCTTCCAGGCAGTAGAACGCCATGATCTCACAATTATCTGTGTGGAAAGACTGTGGAAATGTAGTCAGTGCCGAAACTTCGGCGCTTCTCTCAAGACCTGGAAGTATTGCGTACCAGTGGAGTTTTACCGAAGGCGGGAGCTTTTGGCTCGCTGTTCTTGTCATCTCCCTGAACGTTAACAATATGAGCTGGAACATGTCAATAGGAATATTCAGCTTCATGGAATCTTCTGAACACCTACTGATCACACCGCCAAACGCATCCACGAATCCGCGCTGGGGACAGATGTGGGCAGATATGCCGGCATAGATGATGACGTTCTGCTTCTCCGTGTACTTGGAAGGATCCATACCGTGGACAACCTGGAAGCCATACCCTTGGTACAACTGGTCGGAGATTTGTTTGAGCCGGGCAGACAGGTCGGATGGAAGGTCGAAAGTAGAGGCTGAAATGCTCGACAAATCCTCGTGTTGTGCTACAAGCATTCACGCGTTAGATTGTGATGGGTGTACAGTGGGAACTACTTACATTCGAAAGTGTGCAGTGCTTTCTCAATGGCAACCACGTCACTATTGGTCAATTGCATTCGCCACTCGGACGATTTCTTCAAGACTTCGGCGCCCGTCCATGCCAATGATGATTGTATCTTTGCTGGCATGCCAGCAGGAACCGTGATGTCGGATCGTTCCCTCGACTTCTCGGCAAGCCAAAAGGCATTGGCTTCCAATTCGGAAGGGTTGTACGATGTTTGAACAGCAGCTGGAGTCATTGCACGGTATTGAGAGGCCAAACTTGCTCCATGTAGGGAGCTCTCGGATGACCGTTGGAGTATGACATTTATATATCAGTAAGACCTGAGCGCCACATGACATTGAAAAGCACTGCCATTGAGCTCCATGCAACTTTCACGAGCGGGCACCAGTCGCTTCAGATTAAGTTCATCGCAGAAAGGCTGTACTGAAGTTCTGTTGGTGGATGACTTCACCGGTCTCGATAGAACAATTAGTCGTCATTGGCAGCCTTATCAGTGGAGGCTTGACATGGACTTGGGTAGCGAATGGCTTATGCGTCTCACGAGCTACAATTGGGGGGGAAACAATGTACCTGTCCGATAAAAGCAAGTATACGATAGATTTGTATCTCACATAGCAAGGCACAAGCAAGAGTGAATGCAATTTTCCCGAGCGTGGTGTCCAAGATAGCCGGAACAGAGATCCGCGGGATTTCGACGATCTTCCTCCAGAAGAACAGCCTGGACCTTGTGATAATTGTAGTCGCAGAGTATCAGTGCATCGATCAGCTTCGTCCGAAGTCTCCATACCCCACATGCTGTCCATGCGTCTGCATGATCACGCCTTCGTCAGCGTCTCTCCGCTTTGCAGTTGTCTTCATTCGCTTCCAAGCATCGAGAGGCGGATGTCGTCCCAGTATCTCCCTTCACACCAAACCCAATCCCTGAGCGAGCCCTCCACCTTGAAACTCAGCTTTTCGTATAGCCTACACGCGCCTTCGATATATTCGAACACGCAAATGCTAATTCTGTGCAAGTTCGCAGTGCCAAAGCCCTACGATAGTGCCCACTGAATTGCTTCAGTGCCGTAACACTGTCCCTGGTATCCCTTGGGTACATTGATGCAGATGTCTACCAGTCGATGTTGCATCAGGCCAATGCCGGGAGACTCGACCATGAGGAGACCGATAGGAATAAGTTTCATCGGAGGGTCTGCAGCAGACAGGCAGACAATGACAACGAGGCTCGTCTGCTATCACATTGATGCTAAGCTGGATGCTTCGTCGATTCTGTGGTTTGTGAACGGATTCGGATGCATTGCGGAATGTGGGGAGATCCTGCCGAACGCTCAAAACAAGATCTTCGTCTTCTTGCTTTTCGAGGGCTCGACACACGAGTCGCCGAGCCTGGAACGGAGTAGTCATATTTACATGATAGAGGGGGCCATATTCGGAGTGTTGTAGTCGCGGGGTGACAATCGTTCATCGAGGCTCTCCACAGAGTTTCAGGGCAGCATATCATTGCATATCTTCGGCCGAAGTAGCAGTCGGTGAGCTCAGAGCTGGCAGGAGGGAGCTGCAAGCCACGTCAGGCAGCGAGGACCTCGAGCCCACGAAGTTTTACGTGCACGGCACCTCTTTTACCTCACCGAAGACTGGGCGCGATTCTCAGCCTCATCATTCCCCTTCAGCTGGCGGTACATGTAGCGAGCGCAGATCACGGGATATATTCCCATCTCTCCGAAAGTACGATCAGGGCATATCGGTGAGCTGTCGTCCGCACTGGCTGGAAGTTGACGCCCTCCGTCTCAGACGAATTCGCTCACACATCTTCTGACCGATGGCTTGAACAAGCTTGGGGCTGTTGAATCATGAGGCTGTCGATGGCCTCATCGTTTTGTGTATATAAAACATGTCGATGTCTTGACTGTCACCGTGTAGCAAAAATCAAAACTTTAATCAGGAATCTCCATTCACAAACAACCATGATCTGCGTTCGCGACCACCCTCTTCCTTTCACAGGGACCACGCCGTATGCTTCTACCTCAACGGGCTCAGCTGATACCGCAAACACCCTTACCATCGTCTTTGGAGTCCTGAGCTCTGTCGTCGGCATCATCTCAGTCGTCCTCGCAGCGCTATATTGGGACGAACGTCAGAGACGACACGAACGAACTGTTGATGCTGAGGCTTGTGCCAATGTCAATCTGCCTCCCTATACGGCTCAGCTGAGTGAGCATGAAGTTAGAGTGCAAGTAAGTATATGAGATGTCTCATGGCTACTTTTGCAGCTGACTTTAGATTGACAGGAAGCTAGTATGGAGAGGCAAGTCGAGCCTGGCCATGAAGACCCGTCAAATGATCATACTGCGCGTGAAGTAGCAACCGCTAGATCGGAGGTTGATGGGAAGTAAAGGTGGTGACGATTGTCAAGAGGATGAAGGAACGGAAGTACAGTGTATGGTGCCGAGTTGGGCTTTCGAATCCGAGCTCTTCACACTTTTCATATCTTGTTGAGTCAATCCAGATAGTGCCGTGTTCAACTCTAGACCTATTCAATGGAGAGTAGTAAGTGGTAGGAAATCGGTTTGAAAGGTATGTCCCTGTAGTCCAATTGTGGAGTTCGAGGACTCACTCCGGCTCTCCGGCCTCGGAGATACAACCTACCGTCCTTGCCACCAACCAGCGAGAGCTTTCTTCATCGACGAAAAATACTGCATGGATGATGATGAGAGTGCATTGCCGATCACCCAGAGCTAGGGCAAGGAAGCGATTTTGTATGTAAGGGTCCACGATTCATTCTCCTTCCTTTTTCTCCCCAACGCCTTTCCAGTACCCCTCCCAGCTCTCCCTTACGACCACCGCCTCCCACCCCTCCTGCACCAAAGGTCCAATAATCTGCACATCCTTCTGACTCCCCTCCAACACCCGTCTACAACCGATACTCATCGTCATGTTCTCCTCATTCCCCTCGCCCGTGATACCCATCAACGCCGCCTCTCCAGCCGCGAAAACGATGCGGCCGATATTCGCCCAGTAGCAGGTTGCGCTGCACATGGCGCACGGCTCCCAGGTCGAGTAGAGCGTGCATTGCCACAGGTAGGCTTGCGGGAAGTGCGAGGCGGCGAGGCGGGCGAGGCAGGATTCGGCGTGGTTGACGTGGTCGATGGATTGGTGCGTGAGGAGGACGCTGGTGTTGTCGGGAGCGATGAGGACGGCGGAGAAGGGACGTTTACCCATGGTGAGAGCGCGACGTTGGACGACGAGACATGCTTCGATCCCGGCGGAGATTTGTTCTGTGGTGGGGAGGGGTGGATGTGGTGGGAAGATGTTTGGGGAGGGCATTGCGTGGAAATGTTGGCATGAGGAAAGAATATGGTCTCTCAGGCTCGTTTGTTTCAGTTTTATGTGCCTCGATTCGTCTTGCTGATGGGATATATATTATGCAATAAGATAGTGATAACCGAGCTCTACGGGTGCTGCCGAGCTCCGACGTGCGTTGTGGCCGTTCTGATGAGTGTTTGTTATGCGTTTGGGTTCACGTCAATAATGATCTTTCCCTTCGCTCTCTGAGTCTTCAGCTTCTCGAATGCGGCTGGAGCTTCCTCGAGCTTGAATCGAGAGTCGATGACCGGCTTGACTTGACCATCCTTCATCAGCTTCGCAATCGCGTCCAAGTCCTTGATGTTTGCGGACGCCTGGAAACCTTGATGCTTTCGTTTGCCGCCACCCAAGATCCCAGGAAGCAGCTTCATCGATCCGACTTGGTAAAATGTCTTCATGGAGACCTGCGCGCCAATCATCATCCACACCGCTTTTGGGCTGGTGTACTCGTGCATTTTCCAGTAGAGTTCCGGGTTCGCGCCGACATTGTCAACGACATGGTCGAATTTCCTGCCGCTGGCCTTCAAGGCGTCGAGCACCTTGATCTTCTTGTAGTCATAGACTTCGTCCGCCCCCAGACTCTTCACTAGGTCGACGTTGGCAGTGGAACAGCTCGTCGCGACGTAGCAACCTTTCGCCTTGGCGATCTGAATACCAAACACACCTGTACCTCCGCTGCCGCCGTTGATGAAGACGTTGCTGCCCTCTTTGACGTACGGCACGATGGATTGGTATGCTGTGAGCCCACAGACGGGCGCTGCAGCGCCCCACGCTGGATCAACGCCTTCTGGCAGCACAGCGCTGGCAGTCTTGCTCGAGACAGCATACTCTGCGAGTGCGCCACCAAAGGGCTGCACTCCTGCATGGCCGAAGATGATCTGCCCAGCCTTGACGTTGGATCCATCTGCAGGCTGCACAACACGTCCAACAACGTCGTTGACCGGACACGAAGGCTTAGATACGATAGGAAGACTCATAACTCCAGGAATCTCGACTATCTTGTGGTCAACTGCAATGACATTAGTATATACATGTGTATGCGTGTGTGTGGTGAAAAATGCTCATTACAGCATACCGGGATTGAGAGATGCGGCGATGACTTGAATCAAATGCTGGTTGCTTTTCCTCTTCGGCAGCGGTGCAGAAGCATTGATCTGTAGGTTCTTCTCCAGGCCGCCTTTAGTGGAGCTGTATTGTTGTGCCCTCATGGTTGAGGGAAGTGATAGGGTTGACATGATGGGCGAAGCAGGGTCAAGGGTTTGCAAGAGCTGCGGTGCTTCCTGGTTGGTGTTCTGGTATAAGCTACTTGGAGGTGTCCAGAGTCAAGAGTAGCGAATGCCAGTCTTATATAGATGATAATTCTTGGTTCTTGACAGAGCAACGATTGGTCTATTGTCGTTTTCGCTTGGTCTGACGAACTAGACTAGCGTAAAATCTGGAAGGATGCAACGCCTCTTAGCTTCGCAGAAAAGATGATATGTGCTGGAGACGAGAGCAGGATTGGGGCCACAGGAGGTTTGCATTGATGTTTGCGAGGATTATATCGACTCTCATTGTTGAAAACGGCAGCTCCGGAGAGGAAAGGCGACCGGACATTACATCACCACCGTTTCCTGCCGTTGCTGCCCTCGCAGTAGTATCCCTTTTTGGACTTAGCTCGGTGGTCCTTTTTTATGCAGGCATAAAGTCTGTCTGCGCTAACAATCGAGGACCTCTTTGGACATCACCGTGCTTCTGGAATGTCCTTGATCTTTGCCAACATCTTCTCTTACCAAGCAAATCATGGCCAAAATGGATCTCTCCTGGATATGCAGTCGTCGGGACTGCTTGTTCTGCGGACCGAATATGCTCACTCATCAATGCTCTGCTTTTTCATGTTCATACACCATGCCATCAGCCGGGGTCCCGGTCTCATGCTCTGGAAGAGTCCGTGAGCCTCATTGCCGCGACAGAAAATTCCCAGGTTGATGCCTGCCATCCACACTCGTCGAGCCCGGCACGCGCGAATGGTAGCTTGACGATACACAGTCGGCTTGCAGAAATGCATCACAAGGCTCTTACTTTGAACGTATACCAAGATAAAGTGTAGCGAAAAGCTGAAACAGATATGCCTCGAGTGCAAAGAGTCACCTAGACAACGCACTCGCAGACCTCAGGCACGAACAGGCGTCAGAACAGAAGCTCGCAGGCATCCGGGGTGGGAGTGGTGTGGTGGAGATGAGCTGTGATTCGTGCCCCCATCAGCAGCTGTGCCCATGCCTGAAGGCTTAAGGCAGATGTCCATACAGAGCTCAGCGACCAACTGGTCAGCTTGACGCGGGTATCAGCCTTCTATCGCAGCCATGGTTGTTGCACCTCACCCTTCACCAACATCAGTCTACGTCGACACGTGGTGAAATGCCGATAATGCCCGCACCACGAAATTAAAATGGCAAACCTCATCGACAGACACGACTCCGCCGTCGAGTCAATTATGGCCACCAAGACGACCACTGCAGGAGCGACGATCGGAGCAACAGACAATAATGAAAAGGCAGCCCTAACAACAACAACCAGATCCACCCTCTTCTGGTGGAAAAGACTCCTTCCCCGCCGACCCCGGAGAGAATGTCAATACTGCTGCGAACTACGTCTCGAGAAGAACTTCACCAACCGCTCCCTCCTGCCCCACGGCTGTCGCTCACACCTCCAGGAAATCTGTCGCCCTTGCATTCGATCCTCCGTAGGCGCACAGCTCGACCTGAAGCCTCTACTCGCCATAGGTTGTCCTTCTTGCGCCACACCTGTACGTGCCCGTCATCATCTACTAGAATCTATTCCAACATATACTAACGAGTCCAATGACCAAAAAGTGGAATGGGGAATACCTCCGCAAAATCTTAGGCCACAAAGACAAAAAGCGCTTCAAGCAACTCGACTTATTGGCCAAAGGCCAAGCGCTAGTACCCTCTGACCTCCCCGACTCATCGACTCTCGACGACCTACTCTCACGAGGCACGAGATTCTGTCCATGGTGTAGATTCCCCTTCATCAAAGACGGAGGCTGCGATTACATGAATTGTAAGTTTCAGCCAACACCTCAATCCCCACACTCTTCCTCTCTCACAATCTTCCTTTCTTTCTTTCTTTTGTCTTTTCTAATCTGCGCAATAGGCACGAAATGCGATAAATCTTTCAATATCTCATACGCTCTTGTCCTGGAAGATGGAGAAGGGAGGCGAGCGGCGAGGATTGTGGATGAATGGGAGGAAATGCAGTATGAAGTTGATTGATCATCTCATGAACTGAAGACTGGGCTGGAAGGTCTACCCTTTTACTGCAAGCGGGGTTTAGGAATGATCGGAGGGCTATGCTCTTTTCAACACCCTCTATATGCTTCCTTGGTGATCGATCGATCGCATGTACCGGTCTAGCCGTGGCTAGGAGCCGTCATTCAGGTGCAAGTTGAATTCTCAGGCAGCACATGTCATTTTGTCTACCGTTTATCATCCCCTACAAGTTCTTTTTTGATCGCCAAGTGATGAAGACTAAGAGAATGAGAGATGGATTGTAATTTTCCCTAAGCAGTGCACATGCCGGCTGAATATTGTTACACAAGGTTACATTTTTTACAGCTGAAATCCGGAACACGTCCTTCTTATCTATACCTCTCTCCCTTGAGCCTCTTGTATGGCAACGGCTCAATCCTCTTCCTTTTGAACTCGACGTCCCAGCCTGTGACTCCGGCTCTCTGCATGACTCCCGCAGTTCCCTCGTCCCATTGCGTGCGGAACAAATCGCCACCCACAGGCTGCAATCTCAGCTTCGCGATCAGCATCCGAGCATGCCAACCTTCATGCTTCGCAAACTGTGGATACTGCGCCATGTCGATGGGTTCGCAAGCTGGCACATCGGATGATCCAGCAATAGCTTTTTCCGCAGCGGGTTGCTGGAACACGAGAATCGCGAGTCGTTGGTAGGGAAACCCTTTTTGGGAGTAAGGAGGGAGCCAGGGTATGACAGTTTGCGTGCCGGCGGAGAGGGAGGCTAGGTCAACCGTCGTGTTGGAAGTAGGCGAGATTGAAATGTTCGTAGCGAGAAAGTGGCAGCGGGTATCGAAGCTGTCCGTCTCAACGTTCGGAACATCCGGATCAATAACCGCAATAGTGTACAATTTCTCTCCTTTCGTATATGGTTGAATTGTAATCTGCGGCGGACCCTCCGAGATTCTTGAATCAACGAAATCGCCATGTGGAACATTGTGTTTCTTCCTCGGGTTCAGCGGCGATGGGAAGCTCAGACTGACAGACACGGTCGGGTCGAGCTTAGGTAGAACGTCAGGGACGACATGCATGGTCTCGATTCGCTGCATCAAGACTTTCCGCTCGTAGTCCCTCCACTTCGTGTCGGCAAGGTGTCGATATATCGGTTTCGACATGTCTGCCTGTCCGTCCTCGAATTTCCTCTTCACGAGAGGGTCATTGGAGTCGGCTAGGATCTTCAGGTGTTCCAAGTGCTGCCGCATGGATTCCAGTTGATGCTCTTTCTTCTGATTCTCCACCTCTCCAACTACGACCTTATCCTGCAGCCGAGCAATACGTTGTCGCTCTTTGTGGATGTCCAGGAGCTTCTCCTCGCGGTCTTCTTGGAGGAATTTGCGGGCTTCTTGGAAGCATTGGTAAGGGAGCTCGGCGAAGGGGATGTTTGAGCTGGTTGCTAGTGCTGCTCGTCGCCTTCGGGAGCCGATGGGGAGCTTCTTGTCTTCGCGAAGGAGTTTGCGCTCGAGACGGGGGTTGGAGACGGTCAGGGGATCGATAGGTCGGCTTTTGCGCTGGACTGTTTCGACTCCCTCCCTGTGTGTGCTGGAGGAGCTAAAGGCGCGGAGAGAGAGTTGTATTCTGTCATGACGGGTGCACCGAAGGCATTGCACGAGCGGACGCGCGCTCTTTTCCAATGCCATACTAATGGGGTTTTGGTGGTGGATGCAGTGAATGGCTTGGTCTCGTGAGGGCGGAGAGGAAGATGAGAGATGGAGATGGATTTCTGCGGCGGACAAGCTCCACCTCCGCAATTCACTTCACTTTGACACCACACTTCTCTCCCCTTTGATTTGTTACCAATACCCACACCAGTATACCACGACAATGGCATCAAAACGCGCCGCCGTCCCGGCCAAACACCTCTTCAATGGATTCAGAGCCTCCCAGCAGCAACAGCAGCCAGCACAAGGCCTGACCCGCTCCATGGCCACAGAAGCACCTTTCTCACAGACCTATGCCGATGCAAATATCGCACCCACATCCCCATCACCACAATCGATGCCCTCTCAACGACCAGCGAACCCATTCCTACAAACCGCCACCCTCACGACTTACACCTTTCCCTCCCTGACGCCCTCCTCCTTCTTCCCGCTCCCCTCAACCCACATCTCGCTCCCCCTACGCCGCGACATCCTCCACAAAGCTGTCATCTACGAAGCCGACTCCACCCGCGCCGGCACAGCCTCAACCCTGCACCGCTCCGAAGTCCACGGCTCCAACCGCAAAATCCGCCCGCAGAAAGGCACCGGCCGCGCGCGTCTAGGCGACAAGAAGAGCCCGATGCTGAAAGGTGGAGGCGTCGCCCATGGCCCGAAGCCCAGGGATTTCAGCACAGACTTACCGCGCAAGATCTACGATTTGGCGTGGAGGACTGCTCTATCGTACCGCTGGCGACAGGGCGAGCTGATGGTTGTGGAGAATGAGATTGAAATCGAAGGCGTCGAATACGCAAGCTTGGCGCGGTATACGAGGGACCTTTTGAAGTGGAATTCTATGGGACGGACGCTCTTCATCACAGGCGAGAGGCGCGAGAACTTGTTTGCGGCGTTGGAGGTGGAGGGTATGGAGACGAAGGCTCGCGCTATGGAAGAAGAGTTGATAGATGTGAAGAACCTGCTCGAAATGCCGAAGATCGTGATTGAGCAGGCGAGTCTGAGGAGGATGTTGACGACGCACGAGAGCGATTTGGCGCCGAGCGAGAGGTTACGGGCGTGGGAAGCGTCGCGGAATCAAGGCGGGCAGGGAGAGGGCTTAAGGTTGGACGCTTGAAGAGAGCGGATTGTATGTTGTACAGTATCTTACATTTTAACGTGCTTGTCAAGAGCCGCTTGTGTACACAATCACCACCCGCCTCGTTTTTGCGGTTTTAGTGCTAGTCGGCGACAACACTCCTCATATCCCAAAATCGCCATCAAGACTCCCACCCCGGGTCCAGGCATCCCATAACTCAGCCTCTCCCTCAAGTATCTCATCATGCCCTTATTCCACTCCTTGTACGCCTTTACCGTCTCGTCCACCCCAGCAATAGTGATCTGTGGATTCGTGCCTCTGTCTCCCAGAAATTTGGCGTAAGCTGGGAGATCAATAGGCTGGTCTGTGAAAGGCACATGCTCCAGTTCCGCAGGCGACGTGGGAGGCTGTTTGTCCTCGGGAAGCATCAACCATACCGGATTCGCCAACGCGCGCCAGATGTTATGATTGATGGCGGCATGTATCAGAGTAGATTTTCTCTCGTTTTCGCCCGGAGGCGCGAGAGTGTTCGTGGGATTGTTTACTGCGAGTGTGGGAACGACTGGTTCGCGATACGATTGCTTGAAATCGAAAGTCTCCAGGATGCGCTTCGTGAGGTAGGAATAGGCCATGGTGGCGGCTCCGTCGGAGAAGTGGTCGCTGTGCTGGATCTGAGAGGGATCGTAGTGGAAGAAGTAATGATTACGTTCGACGTATTGTTTGGCCGTCTGGTAGGATTTGGAATCCGCGAGCAGGATGGAAGTGCAATATTTCCCTAAGTCATCTGGGCAGGAGAAGCGAGATTTGATCGAGTCCGGATATTGAGATTCTGCTTCACGGACTATGCCTTGGACAAGCTGGGCTACAGGTTCTGGAGAGTTTGTGGTAGTGGCGAGATCGCAGCGCCGTGCAACGTGTTGTTTTTGTAGGTACCACAGCTTTTCTGTGCGTACAATTGTGTTGCCTTTGGTGAATTTGAGATCGAAGTCGCGGATCAGCTCGTTCATCTCGAGGACGTCGTTACGGCAGGGGTTGCTCCATCCTAGCAATGCGAGAAAATTGCATAGGACTTCAGGCAGGATGCCTTGTTCTTCTCGCATGCCTTTCACGTCTAGGACGAGGCCGGAACTGCTACGCTTGGAGAGTTTGGCTTGGTTTTCGTCTACGAGCAAGCCGACGTGAGCAAAAGCTGGCGGCTGCCAACCGAAGGCAGTGTAGAGGTCGAAGTGTAGAGGTGTGCTTGCCATCCATTCCGTGCCGCGAATGACATGTGTGATTCTCATGAGATGATCATCGACAACGTTGGCGAAGTGGTAAGTGGGAGTTCCGTCCGATTTGATCAGAATCGTGTCAGCAGCATCGATGCCGGAATCCTCTTCGCCTGACTGACTAGCGCTTGGTGAGCGTTTGAGGCGCTGGATCTTGCCGTAGATCATGTCCTTGTAGACCCGTTTGTGGACATCTGTAGGTTGCCTCAAACGGACAGTGAACGCTTCTCTTTGAATCTCAGCACGATCTTCCGCTTGCTCAGCCGATAGGGACGAGCAGTCCTGGTAGCAGCCACTCGTCACATACGCTGCTTTGCCACCATCTGCGCCTGTAGTCTGCGGAGTGCAAAAGCAACGATACGCAGAGCCGGAGTCGAGCAATGTCTTCGCATGGTCTTGATACAGATGCGTCCGCTCAGACTGCTTATATGGACCGTATTGACCACCCACTTGAGGACCCTCGTCCCATTGCAGACCGGCCCATTGAAGGTCCTGGCAAAGTCGTCCCTCCGCGTCCTGAACAAGTCGCTTTTGGTCGGTGTCTTCTATCCGAAGCAGGAATTGGCCATTGGTTCGTTTTGCAAGTAGGTAACTGAAAAGCGCCGTCCTTAGCCCCCCAATGTGCATGTACCCAGTCGGAGACGGGGCAAAGCGCGTTCGAGCTGGAAAGTCTGGTAATTTTTCGCTTCGCCTGATCGAATGATCTTTGGCGTTGATCGAGGCATTTCGATAATATCCTGGCTTTTGTTTCAATTTTATGTTACTGCAGCCAGAGGAGAGCAGGGAGAATGAACGTAAGATCTGTCGATGGCGACAAGATGTGCAGATCCAGGGTGGTGTCGGGGCTGTGAGGACCACCCGTTGGCCTCTCGTGATGGACATTCGATCAAAGGTGATGGCAATATCGAAGGTAGATTCCTAACTTCACATGCTAGAAGACCCTACTCATATCACGAGTTGTGACAGGGGTGGTGAAGGTCGGGGCAAAGAGGGTCCGACGCATGACGATGCAGCGTCAACATTCAACACCTCCACACTTTTTCCGCGCCTCTTATTCTTGATCGCATCGAGTCGGTATCACGTCTTTTCTCTTCGCCACCCGCACTCGCACGTTCCCGCCTCATACACGTATCTTCCTGCCCGATGTTCCGCTGAAATTGAAGTGATCGCAGTACACATCGACACCCGCAATCTCTACCCTACCAGGCGCATCCGAGAATTCACCTCCAAGATTGCGCAAACACCCGACAGTCCACACGAGGCATGGCGTCTGCAGAAGTAGACCTCTATGGTGCGATCTATCGGCCGAGAGAAAATGTGGGTTACATACTAACATCGATAGAGGTGCTGGGTATCTCGAAAGGCTCGACGAAAGCTGAAATCAAAAAGGCCTACCACAAGGTATCCCATTCTCCGCATGTCTGTGCGGCATGCACAAATTAATGATATCATTGATTAGGCCGCACTATCATCACATCCAGACAAAGTCCCGGTCGACCAGCGAGAAGAAGCAGACATCAAATTCAAATCCATCTCGCAAGCCTACGAAATTCTCAGCGACGACGACAATCGCGCCCTCTACGATCAACATGGCATGGCAGCGTTTGAGAAAGGCGCAGGAGGCATGCCTGGCGGAGGACCAGACCTAGACGATATTCTCGCGCAAATGTTTGGCGGCGGCATGGGCGGGATGCCAGGCATGGGCGGTTTCGAAGGCATGGGCGGAGGATTCCCAGGCGCGGGCGGTCCACGGAGACGGAAAGGCAAAGGCAAGAGCGAGATGCAGCAGTATGAGGTTACCTTGGAAGAATTGTACAAGGGAAAGACGACGAAATTCGCGAGTACGAAGAAAGTCATCTGCACGAACTGCAGTGGCTCTGGAGGCAAGAATGATAAGGTCAAAGCGAAGACTTGCGATACCTGCAAGGGAAGAGGAGCTACGACGCAACTACGACCTGTGGGTCCCGGGATGGTGACTCAACAGACAGTACCTTGCTCAACGTGCAACGGCAGAGGCAGTTTTTATGCGGACAAGGACAAATGCAAGAAATGCAAAGGCGAGCGAACGATCCAGCAAAAGAAAATTCTTGAACTCTACGTTCCTCGAGGAAGCAGAGAAGGCGAGCACGTCGTTTTAGCAGGGGAAGCAGATCAAGATCCAGATGACTCCGAGCCTGGCGATATCATTTTCGAACTTGTCGAAGAGCAACACAAGACCTTCAACCGCGCGGGCGCAGACCTCCACGCCGAGCTTGAAATTACGCTCTCAGAAGCGCTGACAGGCTTTAATCGCGTCGTCCTCCGCCACCTTGACGGCCGCGGAATCCAGCTCAACGTCCAACAACCCTCAGGCAAAGTCATCCGCCCGGACGAAGTACTCAAAGTGCGCGGCGAAGGAATGCCCATGAAGCGGTCCGACGCGAGAGGTGACCTGTACCTTTCAGTCAAGATCAAGTTCCCAGAAGATGGCTGGCTCAAGGATCAAGCGGCCGTCGACGCTGTACGGAAGGTTCTACCACCTGCCGAGGAAGTCAAGTGGAAGCCTGGTGAGACACCTGAGATGATCGACGAGGCACAGTTCGACGTCGTGGACGGTCTAGATGGGTTTGGAGCTGGTTCCGATGATCCGAGAGCTGCAGGCGCTGAGTGGGAGGATGATGAGGAAGAGGGACCTGGAGGCGCACAATGCGCGCAGCAGTAGACAAAACTCTGCCGGAGTGCTGTGCATAGATAGCATCGCGGCGTTGCCTGTACAAGGAAGGAGGGGGGCATTCCCAAAGTCCGCGGTAGAGAGAAACGAAATGTATAAACACTCTTAACGACTGGCATGAAATGATAGAAGATATCCAAGCTCCACTTCTTCTCGGCGATCATTGGTCTCGTATGTATAAACATTGTCGTCTATCGTATTCTCATCGCTGAACAGGCGTCATATTCTCCCTTCTGACTTCGCCATACCTCCTCTCCAACATAGCCCCGATCTCCACACTACCCCTACCATCCTCCACCATGACGGCCTGCTCCTCATGCTCAATCTCCTCCATAGTCCTAGGCCTCTTGAGCAGCTCCTCGACCTCCCCCTCCCTTCTCCTCTGCTCATCATTCTCGTGCTCACGACCGTCCAGCCCCGTCGTCGTCATCGTCGTCGTCGTAGTCGTCATAAACAAACCAGCAGCCTCCTCAAACCGTCTCCTCACTCCCAGATCTTGCTCGAGGCTCTGAAAGACCTCTACGTCTGTCGGAAAGAAAGTTGCTTTCAGCGCTCTCACGCTAATCTCCAAGCCTAGACAAGACAGTACGATCACGATGAGGACGAGCCACCACTGTGCGCTCTTTCCCCATCTCTCGAAGAGTCCGCCTTTGACGCTATACTCCAGATTCGGCGCGTACAACGCCGCGAGGATGATGTTCCATAGGAACCAACCGCCAATCGAGAGGATGAGAGCGATGACGGCCGTGATGGATTTGTAGCGCTGTTCGATGACCTGGAGTTTAATAGCAATGATGCACACGCACGCTGTGAAACTGTTGTTCTCTCATATCAGTATTATTACCCTGATCACTAAGAGCAGAGAGGTGGGAGGTTGTTGTTGTGACTCACGTCATATTGCCCATAGGGAATAGGCCTTCTTCCCTCACGAAAAGACTATCGCCCCACAGTCCCCACATTGTGAAGAAGACAATCATGGCCTCGCTGACAGCCATGAACATCCAGCCAGTGTATACTGAGAAGTTAAATCCGGCGGAAAGTTGGCCTTTCGTGTAGAGTTCCGGGACGGCGAGGAGAGTAGCTGGCCGAAGATCCTGTTCGAAGACACCGAGGAAAATGACGACCAGCGAGGTGAATAGCGTGTTGAACATACTGAGTGACCAGGATTCGTAAAGGCTGGTGCCGCTGTAGCCGGTATAGTGTTGGTATAAGGCTTGCGTGAGGTAGAAAAGCATCTCTTTCCAGAAGGTGCCTGCGACTCGTCAGCTACGTAAGTGAGGCTAAAGTGAACAATGTGAAGCATACCAACTGTATACTTGCATGTCCTATAATCCGTTAGCAATTCAGTGCCTTTTCTTCGGCAAGACAGTGTTCGAACATACCTGATGTAATTCCACCTCCCATGCACAAGCAACAACTTCGTCAAAAATCTGAATTGCGCAATCGAATAATCGCTCACCCTCGCAGCCTGCAATCCCTCCTTTCCCATGATTCCAATGCCCACATGCGCCTCCTGGATCATAGCGATATCATTGGCCCCGTCGCCGATAGCCAGAGTGACACTATGCTTGATTCTCGTGCGAATAGCATTGACCAGTCCAGCCTTCTGACTCGGCGATGCGCGACAGCACACGACCGAATCCGCCAGAATAGCCAGATCCAAGAAGAGAGTGTGGAGTGCTGAGTCGGACTGGATGTTAGCTAGTGTTTGTCCGTCGATGACAACGACCGAATGCGCAACATCGCCCCGATTGATGTCGATGATCGACGCGGCGACATTATGCTCCACGTCTCCTGCTTCGTAGTCGAGGACTGTGACGGACGAGTAGTCCTTGATAAGCCTGCAGCTGTGGCCAATGTTGATGGCAGTCTCTCGCTTGTCACCAGTCAGCATCCACATTTTGATATTGGCTCTTCGCAGGCGATCAATGGACTCCGGGACGCCTTTTTGCAATTTGTCCTCAATGGCAGTGGCGCCTCCGAGCTCCAGTTGCTGTTCAATTAGCTCACCAGCCTTCTCGATCAGGACCTGCCTATTGACCAGAGATGTCGTCGCCTCGTGCCAGACCTTTCGCCAAGCTTGGTAGTCGGCCTCCTCCAATAATCGATAGCCATACAGAAGCGTGCGAAGACCCTCAGTAGCGAAGTCGTTAACGTGCTGTAACGTCCTCTCAATCACGAGGCTCTCATCTGCTACAGCGACCTCATCGACATGTAGATGGTCATCTAAGCTCGAGCGGACGGACATGTGTCGCTCAGAAACGGCCATTGACGGCCTGAATTGTAACGAGACTCGGGGGGACTGATCAACATCCGTCTCACGTATAGTGAGCCAGTCATTGACATCATCCCTGATTGGGTCCAGTCTACCGATACTGGGTCGCCCAATAGTAGCGCTGCGTCGTGCCAGTGAATTGCTCGTGCGTGGCATACTCGACACACTGCCAGCCCGTTCAATCATGCTACTTTTGCGCCGTAGAGCCTCCTGTGCCTCCATCGATTTCCGCTGCACGGTGTATTCTTCGATCTCAGCGAGCTTTAGTCGCGCGGTCTGAGCCAGCCTCAGTCGAGCCATGATCGCGGAGTCTGCACCCTTGCATATGACGGAGATACGGCCATCAGGCATCCGAACAACGACGGACATCCGCTTGCGCTTGCTTGAAAACTCGATGACATCCAGAATCTCATACTTCTCAAATACTGCATCGGCATTTGATCCATCGGGGTATGTTCTTAGTGTCAGTATGGAGGCATCGCGTTCATATGCCAGGTAACCGAGCTCCTTTGCAGCTTCCACTAGAGCAAGTTCATCAGGCGAGGAGGCCTGGAATGTGACCTCTTCGTTGTCTTCTGTCTTACGTTCTGGCAGGCATGTATGGCACAGAGCCATGGACAGAATCATCATCCGCGTTCGATGCGCGAAAGCAGTATGCGGCCGGCGCTGCAAATACGTGATCAAGTCGCGGGTATTCTGCTCGGTCTGAATCATGCCTGGCGCTGCAGAGGACCTCCACTGTGAAGCTGACCTTCTTGAGGGCTGGCCATCTCGAGGCGAGCGAGTGTTCTCTCCTGCAGATGTTGTGATCGGCCGGGACTGCGACCGCTTTCCCCTCCATGCCGGTCGCTTTCCTTTGCTTCTCGATCGCTTCTCGTGCTCCGGAGGGTCCGCCTCTGTTGCTTGCTGAAGATCAATGTCATGCAGCCACGCAGTACCAGCGACACTCAGCTTGCGGAACCGCATGACGTTCTCGGTCAACGTTCCAGTCTTGTCACTGAAGATATAGCCAACCTGTCCAAGCTCCTCGTTTATCGTGCTCGTTCTCGCTTCGAAAGGAGTATTGCTTTCAGCGTCGTACATGTCGATATCATTCAGCAACACCATCTGTGCCACCTTGATGATTTCCAAGCTCACATAGAGCGAGAGGGGAATCATCGTGTTGAACATGATAATGAATGATGTCCACAAAGGCCCAAAGGCGACGGGCGCGTTCCGTAAATACCACGCCTTTTCTTCGACATTCTGTTGCCAAACTTGATATGCAATGCTGTTGAAAAATGCCAGAAAAAGCACAAAAAGCACAATTACAAACACGATCTTGTTGACCACGGCCTGCAGAGATGGTGCCTTGATGCGCGGATTCTTGTTGGCGTTCATGCGGATCTTACACTCTTCACCAGTATAGATGACAATGCCAACAGCCTCGGGCGTATTTCGCAGAATGCTTCCACGATATATGACCTCGTTGTTCGTAAGTGGTGATGTTCTATCGTTGGTAGTAAGCTTTCCCTCGAAGTTGTACAAGTCCAAATTGGGATCCTCAACGACAAGCTGCATTTCTGCTGCTGACAATGACTCCATGCTGCGAGCAGCGTCCACGGTGTCGGACTTTGGCTGTTTAGGCTTTAGGTTTGTCTCGCCATCGAGAGCCATCGTCTCCACAAAAGCGGTGTTGTTAGCACCCTTGCTCCCAAGGAGAATTATGTCTGCAGGCGCGGCGTCATCACGATCGAGCTTGACAACATCTCCAACGCGCAAGGCCTGCCATTTGACTGACGCCCAATGGATTGGTCCGTCGACTGGCATCGCGACCTCGGGTTCGCTGGCGTGCGGTGGCAGAGGCTGATACGCATGCAGCACCTTCGCCTCGCGGTTGTTCTCAGCTTTATCCAGACGATGTCGGCGGAGATCTTCATACCCTTCTTTCGCCATGGACAGAGAGACGAAGAACATAAGTGGGATGATGGTTGTGTACGTGCCAGTAGTACTTAAGCCGGGGATCATCTGAAGGATCGAGACACACAGGAAATAGAAATTCGCCAGCTTCGAGAACTGTGCGAACAGCTGTCGGGGGACAAAATTGTACGCAGTATACTTCGAAGATCGTATGAGATTCGAAACGAAAGGTCTCCCCGTTCGTTCATCTACCAACGACTTCTTTCGGGATGGATCGAGAGGTATGTGACGCCCGTTCTTTGAAGGCGGCATCTCTTGAATGCGCAATATGATTTTGCGAACTCGATCGTAGGTATCCTGGAGGTGACTCAACGGCAAGTGTCTTCTCGCCTGCTTCGAAGCCCAAGCTTGGTAATTCGGCAGCGCGGAAGTCACTCGACTC